>JAJOOR010011792.1:0-25103 GCA_036250505.1 Solanum acaule | reverse complement strand
AATTTCCCCGTAATAATCACAGAGAGGGATGCACCAATAATTACTCTGCGGGAGAGAGAATAGCCATCCATTTTAGTAGTCATCCTTGGTGTCCTATTGCTTATGCACCACAAGTGAACTACTTGTTTAACTGGACAGAACCTGGGGAAGCATTGGATAATGCATGAGAAATGTGGTTTTAGATGCTTGAATTAGTTTTATGGTGGAAGAAGTAGATGTTGGCACATATAAAAGTCAACTTCTGCTTCCATATAATATATAATGTGAAATGCAGGTAAAATCAACATATTGCATTTCATGTACTGTCAAAGTGCCTTCTCACTGTAAAGAAAGATGATGAGACATTGGGTTAATTTGTTGTGTGTGATTGTGCAGCACAGATTGAAGCTTGGGACTGATATCCTGTAGATAATAAGCAATTGAACAGGCATGAACTTCTTTAGCTCCTCGGAGTTATCCTAAACACTTTTTAATAACAATACATTTATACTTTATTAATGAAACATTTTTTCGTTCCTTGCTTACATCCTTTTTGCAATATTTCTGTCTATCTTTATGTATGCCAACATTCTGACACCCACCATTTGTGTATATATGATTGTTAGCTAGGCTGGCCTTTGCTCTTGTATTGGGAATTGGTGGTGGTGGTGGTGGAGGTGTTACTGTAAACAAATATTGGATAACCTTTTGTTAGTTTGCTTCTTATGTGAATCATGTTTCTGATTCTCTTGTCTGTTTTATATCCTCCCTTGTCACTAGCATGCTTTTGCTTTTGCTTTCCTTCAGGTTTCCACCTGGATGTTTATATTGGCCGTTGGAAGAGGTACTCTTTTGTCTATTATTTTGTTTTGAAAGAATGAAACAACATGGATTAAACAACATGCTCTGGCAATCTAAATAAGAGTGTCATGGGTTGCTTTACTTTCTTTTACTTTGATGAATATACAAAAAATGTTGAATCTCTCTGCCATAGAACTTTTTAAGATTCCATAATAGGTTTTATTATCTACTTCAAAAACTAAAGGCAATCAGGGTGGAAATGCATCTGTTTGAGAGGAACTCTTCTATTGCTTCACTAAAAGCAAATTGTGTTTGGTTCTACTGATTAATGGATCCATTAACTGATTTGGCATGATATTTAGGCCCTTGTAACTTTGGAAACAAATTTAAATACTGTATCCTCGCCATCATGTGAGAATTCAGCACTCTCACTGAGAGCATTTTAGCATGACAATACTTTTTCGACAATTCTTAGTGTTGCAAAAATAGATCAAACTTTGTGTGAGGATACAGCCCATTTCTATTGTGCAGCAGTACATAGAAGGAGGAGGTACTCCTTTATTCTTCTGTATTACTTTTTGCTCACACCTTGACATAATAAATACTACATTTTAGTTGCATATACTACTGGTCTTTTCTCCAGTATTTTCTTTTCATACCTGTTTTGATATGTTTTACTTGAGCCAAGGTCTATCGAAAATAGTCTTTCTACCTCAAGTCCTCTACAGGTAGGGTAAGGTTGCATACACCCCACCCTCTCAAGACCCCACTTGTGGGATTTTACTAGGTATGTTGTTGTTGTTGTATTCACTTCATCATTTGCTTTGAAGTTAGAAGCTTCCCAGGAAATAAATCTATTTGTACATATTTTTTTGGATTGTTCTCATATGTCGATCCTTGAGGATGAACTCTTATCTGAAATATTTTTAGGACCTGATACTGTCTTCAAGAAGCAGAAGAACTTGTGTAATGCTTTTATACTTTATGTAAAATGTGCATCAATCTTTTTTGGTACAGCTAATATGAAATGTCATCTTAATGTTTAGATCATGGAAAGAGTTTGGTAGGTAGGATAAGATATTAATTTCAGGATAAAATTTGGGATTAACCTTATTTATGTTTTAGTTTGTAGTATTAACTAATCTTGAGATTTATTTATGGGAAAATTACCTATCTACACACCATTATTTACTATATTTTCTATTATTCCTTGCCATTTTAAAATAATACAAAAATCCCTCTTTTTCCTCCAAAAACCCAAACGTCCGGATACATTGCTCTTCATTCCAAACCCACGTTTCCCCACTCCTATTTTCACTCCTTCAATCTTTCCCTATTTTCACTCCCATAATCTAATTAGTTATCTCCCTCATCCTAAAATTTGAATTTCAAAAGATTTCTCTCTCTACTTAATCAATTTCAAATCTGTCAATAGGTAATTGTCCTCTCCACTTTGTTGTTCGTTTTTTTTTTTCATCAATTTTTTGATACATATGGATGCTCCTTCGTTTAGTAGTGGGATTACCCAATTAAATACATCTAACACTGATCGAATTTATGATTATGATGATCATAAATGGGCTGAAAACAAATCTAAAAGCTTGCACGATTCATTTACAACGACGAATCAAAATTTTGAGAAAGCAAAGTCAAAGAAGGATGTACCTTCATTATCTAAAGTGGATGTGGAAAAAACACCCAAGAAAAGGGGTAGAAAAGTTGCTCTTGTAATTTCTCGACCTACATTACCCAGGGTATCTGTTTCCTAACTGATACTTTTTTTTTATTTTTGATATCCCCCATTGTTAGTTGCTTCAAAAAATTTGATACATTGTTGTTAAAGTGATATCATATTACTATGTGTCTTGATTTTAATGTATTACGTTGATACATAAAACCCTAGTTTCGTTCTCTATTTTAATGTGTTATGAATGTATAAGATTATAAAGTTCAAATTATATGATTAGCTGTAATATGCATAATATTGTATCGCATTCTAACATGGTTCAAACCTGATACAAAAATATCACATAATGAGTATATGATGTTATATTTAGTACCAGATACAAAATTTTGACAATTTTTTTTTACTTTATCAAGTTTTAATGAGTATCAGATAAAATTTTATCAGTATGTATTAGTTAAACAGTGATATACCTTGTAGTTGCAATTATGTATCACATACTTCAATTTTTTTGTTCACATTTTAGTTTCAATCAATTTTCAACTAGTTCAACATGTATTATGTAGATTTTTTTAGTTGATGAACGTTATTTTAGAATTGCAGTCTTTGAAATACATCATTAAACGGATTTCAAAGCACTCGCTAAGGTTTGGTTCTACGTACAATATGAATTTTATCGAAGAGTTTGAATTGCCCACAGGAGATGAAGGTATCAAATAATTCAATAATACTTTTGTTGGGTTATACCTCAATATCCCAAAATGTAACTACCAAGGATAGATCACAAAGTGTTTGTTGCTTTTGGAGGTGGAGTAGGACAACATGGACTTCATATTCGTCATGCCAATAGAAATGTTTTGCATTTTAGTATCAAGAAATTTGCAATCATAATTGGTTTGAAATGCACATGAAATATTGGAGATTTTAGATATCCAGATTCCATAACGAGTAGGCTAGTTCAAAGGTACTTGACTGGGAAAAAGAATAGTGTAAACAAGAGATGGTTGGTTCAACGTTTTATAATGGATATTTGGGACAACATCTAGGATGTTGTTCAAATGACAATCCTTTATTTCATTCATACATTTATTTTCTCTCAACTCGGTGATACACATATATCAATCGAGGATTTCTTAATGGTCGAAGTTAGGAGGTATCAACAGTTTCCTTAGGGACAACTTGCTTTCTCAAAGTTGATGAAATCACTTAGGCAGGAGTTCACCTCTGAAAAACTAATGTATCAGTTATCCGGCATGTCATATGCTCTTAATGTTTGGATATATGAATGTGCTTTTGTAGTAAATGAAGAGATTGTCATTAATGCTATCATTTCCTTCTTTAACAACAATTATTCATTTATCACAAAAGCACATTCATATATCCAAACATTAAGAGCATATGGCATGTCGAATAACCGATACATTTGTTTTTCAGAGGTGAACTCCTGCCAAAGTGATTTCATCAACTTGGAGAAAGTAAGTTATCCCCAAGGAAACTGTTGATACCTCCCATCTTTGATCATTAAAAAATCCTTGATCGATACATGTATATCATTGAGTTGAGAGAAAATGAATGTATGAATGAAGTAAGGGATTGCCATTTAACGACATCCTGGATGTTGTCCCAAATACCCATTGTAAAACGTTGAACCAGGCGTTCCTTGCTTACATTATTCTTTGCCTTTGGGAAGGTACCTTTGAACTAGCCTACTCGTTGTGGAATCTGGATATCTTCAATGTTTTCTGTGCATTTCAGACCAGTTATGATTGCAAATTCCTTGATACTAAAATGCAAAACATTTCTATTTGCATGACGAATATGAAGTTCATATGTGTTGTCCTGCTCCACCTCCAAAAGCAACTAACACTTTGTGATTTGTCCTTGGTAGTTACATTTTGGGATATTGAGGTATGACCCAAAAATAGTATTCTTGAATAATTCGATACATTTATCCCCTGTGGACAACTCAAACTCTTCGATAAAATTCATATTGTACGACCTTAGTGAGTGCTTTGAAATCTATTTAATGATGTATTTCATAGACTACAATTTTAAAAAAAATCTACATGCTAAATTGATTGGAACTAAAATGTGAACAAAATTTTTTAAGTATGTGATACATAACTGCAACTACAAGGTATCTTAATGTTAACTGATACAAAAGTGTATCTGATACTCATTAAAACTTGATAAAGTAAAAAATCTGTCAAATTTTGTATCTGATACTAAATATAACATTATATACTCATTATGTGATATTTATGTATCAGATTTAAACCATGTTAGAATGCGATACAATATTCTGCATATTACAGCCCATCATACAATTTGAACTTTATAATCTGATACATTTATAACACAAATCAAAATAGAGAACAAAATTCAAATTTTATGTATCAACCTAGTACATTTAAATCAAGATACATAGCAATATGATAATATCACTTTAATAATAGTATATCAAATTTTTTGAAGCAACTAACAACAGGGGATATAAAAAAAAAAGTACCAGTTAGGAAATAAATATCATGGGTAATGTAGGTCGAGAAATTGCAAGAGCAATTTTTCTACCCCTTTTCTTGGGTGATTTTTCCATATCCACTTTAGACGATGAAGGTATATCCTTCTTCGACTTTGCCTTCTCGAAACTTTGATTCATCATTGTAAATGGATCGTGCAAGCTTTTAGATCTGTTTTCAGGATCATCATAATCCTAAATTTGATCAGTGCTAGATGTATTTAATTAGGTAATCTCAATACTAAGCAAAGGAACATACAGAAAATTGATTTAAAAAAAATGAAGAGCAACAAAGTCGAGAAGACTATTACCTATTGACAAATTTGAAATTGATTGACTGGAGAGAGAAATCTTTTGAAATTAGGATGATAGGATGAAGGAGATAACTGATTAAATTATGAGAGTGGAAATAAGGAGCGAGTGAGGAAACGTGGGTTTGGAATGGAGAGTAATGTATCCGGACGTTTGAGTTTTTTGTAGGAAAAAGAGGGATTTTTGTATCATTTTGAAATGGTAGGGAATAATAAAAAATATGGTAAATAATGGGGTGTAGATAGATAATTTTTCCAAATTTAAGAGATTGTCCATATATTCTAATGAAATTTAAAAGATTGTCGATGTATTCTCCGTGGTAACATGGAGTGGATTAGAAGTAACCACACATATATATATATATAAAACCCAAGCGTCTGCATGCATCTCCACCCTACACATGTAGTGCTATCTCATATGTGGACATCACATCCTATTATTAGTATACTAGAATGTCAATGTCAATTGTCATGCGCGTTAAGACTTCAATTATTAAAGTAGACAAATTACACCATAAAATATATATTATTCTGTGCGTTTTAATGTGTTTGTCTTGTTTTGATTTGGATGGAGTTAAAAGAAAATTTTTAAATTTTGTGATCTTAAATTATACATTTTGCTAAATATATCAAAATGTCATTTAATCTTGATGTGCTATGTAGAAAATTAAAAAGTTGCTAAAATACAGAGGAGACGTCTTTTTTCAAACGGATTAAAAATGAAAATAGTACAAATAAATTGAAACTGAGAAAATATTCACATTGTATTTACCTACCAACACAAAAAAACCCAAATTAAGTTTCCACTTTTCCCGTGAAATTTGACCATTTGGTTCCCCATCTTCTTTCTTTTTCTATTTTCTCAGGACCCTATTGAATCAAAATGCTAAACAGTTGAAACTGGAAAGAATACTGCAAGCTATTATTGCCTTTTTCTTATTTATTTGTCAAAAAAAAATTAATTTGATTTTTCTTTTTACTTGTCATTTTTGACAAATTAAGAAAGAATAAGTTTTTTTTCTATTATACCCTCAATTAATAACATTGAGTTAATTTCTTTGAAAAATTTAGTGAGTAAATGTATTTGAGACCTCATCAATTAATAGTGTTAAAATGATAAACTTACTGCATTAACCATTATTTTTTAATAGGTGTGTCAAGTCAAAATTTAACAAATAAAAAGAGATGGAAGGAATATTATTTATAAGGTACAAGTCTGTGCCATAATGGTTTAGCCACACTAATTTTGAGTATGTATACGTAGACATCTCAATTCATTTTTTTATGTCCGTTGAAACACCTTCAAAATTAATACGTCACATCAGCATAATGGTTTAGCCACTATTGCTCCTGAACTGAGAGGAAAGTTTCAATCTTTTCACATTTTCAAATTCTTGTGAGTGACAGAAAGTGAAACCTCCTGAAATGACAACATTGTTAGAACTTTCCTCTCCTTTTCTTTTCTTCTTTTGTTTTTTGTCTCTTCTTTGAGGTCACTTTCTTCTCTCAAACAGGACACACAAGTGAAAGAAAAAATCCAAACTTATCTTCTTTTTCCTATTACTAGTAAACAAAGAGCCTCCTTGTTTTTTCTTTCTAAGGAGTAATTTAATTTAATTATTACTATAACCTGCAAGGTAGACCCATCTAGTTCCATTCATGGATCCCAAGCAGCCTAACAACAGCAATATTAAGCCTACTCATGATCAGATAAAAGACTTGCAGATTTTGAAAAATGATGAAACCAAGAAACAGCAGCAGGTGGCTGCTCCTAAAAGAAAAGATAGGCATACCAAAGTTGAAGGTAGAGGGAGGAGGATACGTATGCCTGCTCTATGTGCAGCAAGAATCTTTCAACTTACGCGCGAATTGGGTCATAAATCTGATGGTGAGACAATTCAGTGGCTGCTGCAGCAAGCCGAGCCTTCGATTATTGCTGCTACTGGCACAGGGACAATTCCTGCATCGGCTTTAGCTGCAGCAGCATCTGTTTCTCAACAGGGGATCTCTGTATCAGCTGGTTTAATGATTGAATCGGGGGCGAATATCGTGGGGTCCGGTAGCAGTAGAAGTAGTAATAGTAGGACCAATTGGCCAATGATCTGTGGGAATTTTGGAAGACCCCATTTGGCTACAGTAGGAATATGGCCTGCCCCTGCCCCTGTTGTCTCTAGTTTTGGGTTTCAGTCCTCATCTGCTCCATCAAGCGCCAGTTTAGGCAGTGAAAGTTCAAACTATTACTTACAGAAAATTGGGTTTCCTGGATTTGATCTGCCTGCAGCTACAAATATGAATCCTATGAGTTTTACTTCAATTCTTGGTGGAAGTAACCAGCAACTGCCAGGATTGGAGCTTGGATTATCTCAAGAGGGTCATTTAGGGGTTTTGAACCAGATATACCAGCAGGCAAGAATGCAACATCCGCAGCAGCAACAACAAGATCAGCATCAGCATCAACAACAATCTCCGGAGGATGATTCTCAAGGATCAGGACATTAAAGCATCTTTCAGATAAAAGATCTGAGTTAGGTTATTTTGGTGAATGAGTTTTCATTTGTTAGGAGGTGTATTGATTATAAGTTAAAAGCCATCCATCTTTTTGTTATTCATTCGCCCTTTATATATGAGTGGTGTGCTTATATCTTGCTTGCTGAAATAGACATGGTAATCACAAATACAACTGCAATTTTCTCTTATATTTTATACTATATGAGGCTTCGGAATGATTCACGTCTTTGTATTTGTACAAGGGGTTTGCTGAAATCAATTCCAATTTCAGTATATCCAACTTAATGAGATCACAAAACTCTGCTCTAGTTTCTTCTGTTTGGGGGGTTTGAGAGGAGACGGAGTAGAGTTTTTACAATCTTTTCTTTGGCCAATTCACCGGAAGAAAGAGTAAGATGAGGCATAAGTACTCTTAATTCTGAAATGTTGTTAAAGAATCAATTAAGCAATGGGACAATTCTCTACTCAATTCAATCTTTTCCTCGATAAAACGATTGCCACTTTCTACTCGAGGAAAAGAATAAGGAACATGGTACTGAATTGCTTCTTTTCCTCCAAGTGTTGTGCATATGATTGCTGGATTTCCTTTTTCAAGAGGTAGGATGCTTTTGCTTAAACACAACAGAAAATTGTCCTTCAGAACTGATGTGATCACCATATGACGTCTAGTTCTAAAAGAAAATTCTCATGGTTTTATTGACCTTTTAGTGCTGGTTTGTCTTTGAGCAGCTATATGTATGGATATTTATTGAGAGTGAGTGTTGTTGGTCTGCATTGGAAACATGGAATACTATCTCTCTGGTGTGTGGATATTCGTTTTGCCCTCCATATTTATTGTCTATCGAGTGAGTTGTCTTCAGAAAGTATCAATTCTTGAAATGCAGTATCATCTTTTTGAGAAATTATTGACTTATGGTAGTTCATTTTGATATCTTTATTTAGTAACTGCATTTGGTATGAGCAAGAAGTTTCTGCCTGTTGTTATTCACAAGCATTCTGCCAATATTTCTACAGGCTGCTTTGGTGTGGCATAGGATTAGTTTGCTGTATAGGTGAAACAGATGCTGCTGTTTATTAAGAGTTGCAGGAATCTAAGTGCACTTTGTGACTGTTTATGCTGTTTTTACAACTATGATTGAGTATATAAAGACTTGTTAACCTGGGATTGAAATTGATAGAGTCAATAGGCTATGATGTACTTTTCACCTTGATTTGGCTTAAATATGATAAGATTATCACTATATTTACCATTCTTGTCGCGAAACAGATAAATCTTCCACGTTATCAGAACTTCAAACATTTTCTTTTAGCCATGTTGAGATATTGTATGTCTAATCCCTTTCACTTCAGCCCATATACAGAGACCTCCGCTATTCTCATCATATTTCCATCACTTCCACTCCCCCAACACTGTTTCCTTGATATTGGTTCTGTTTCTTCATAGCAATTTTGATCATTTTCCATGTGTCAATCTGTACCATTGCATGTAACAAAAAGGATTAATCTTTCATTGCTTGTACAAGAACTTAGATTTATGGGGACAAACAAACAACATAGTTTTGTCGTACTTTTTGTGAGAAGAAAAGAGGCTCATGAAGAACAATCTTGTCCTCCTTTCAATTTGAAATTCCAACCAATCTGACCATGTTCATAAGGCCATCTCATAGCGGGGCAGCTTCATTTCCAACCTTCTTGTAGATTGCATTGGAGCTATTAAAAGATCCCCATCTGTGTAAAGTTGACATGGAACTATGAGAGAACAATCATGTTACTTATAACTACTAGATCTTTACATTGTCGGTAAAAATGAGTTTTACAAGTAACATCCATGTTGATTATGTTCTCCCTATCTTCCAACACGCTTCATCTTCCTCCCACCCCATATTCTCATCCTCACCACCCTCACTTCCCATATTATTTATCTAGATATTTATTTTTACTTTTCACTTTTAACGTTTCAAGTAAAGACAATTATCTTTTTCATGTTTAACAACTTTAGCATTAATCACTTATTTTCAAATTATATTTCAAGACTTAATAATTAACATTTAAAACAATCATATTTCAAATCTAAATATAACAAGTAAAGGCGAGAGGAGGGAGTATTTTATTAGTTTTACCTAGAAACACAACAATAGTAGGTAAGAAACCAGTCATTTCTTCTAGAAAACGTTTTTCTGGCTGCTCAACACAACCTCCATCTTCACTGATCATCAATCTGGTCAACTTTGTCAGTCTTAAAACCCCAGTTTTTGTTTTTCCAATTCACAAGGCAAAAAGAATCAATAAATGGAAACTACCAACGTCGATCAAGCTCTATGTAATTGCCATATATTGGTGATTCCGTATCCAGGTAGAGGCCACATCAATCCATTGATGAATCTGTGCAAGCTCATAGCTACAACGTCCACACCAAATCATCTACTACAAGTCTCTTTTATTGTAACTGAAGAGTGGTTCACCTTTTTGAAATCAGAGCAAAAGCCAGATAATATCAAATTTCTAACAATCCCAAATGTAATTCCATCAGAAAAGGATCGGAGTAAAGATTTGTCGGGGTTCGTGGAAGCTGTGAATACTAAGATGGAAGCTCCCATTGATAGTATACTTGACGGGATTTCAAAGCCCAATGTGATTTTAGTTGATTTGTACTTGACGTGGGCAGTCCGTATTGGGGAGCGGAGGAATATTCCGGTGGCTTCATTTTGGCCCATGTCTCCCACAGTTTTCTCCATCCTTCATCACCATCAACTACTCCTAGCTAATGGACATTTTGAAGCCAATTTGACAGGTATACTTGTTTTTAAGTTGTTAGATTAGATAACTGTCATTTAATTGTTATGACTGGAAACATATTTCCTTTCCACTAATTTATGAATTCTAAAAATATATGGTAATAGCTTATTAAGTTTTGAATTACGCATATTAAAAGAATTGTGTAACATGCATATAGAATATGAATTCAAATTATTGGCTTCTTAATAAACAGAGCAAGGAGAAGAGATCGTAAATTACATTCCGGGGATCAAACCAATTTGTGTAAGGGATCTCCCACCTGTGTTCTACAGCAAATACCGGGAGATGTTGCCCTTGATTCTCGAAGCTGTATCACTGTTGGTCAATAAAGCACAATACGCCTTGTTCACCACCATTGAACCATTGGAATCTCAAGTAATTGAGGCTTTACAAGCTGAAATTCCAGTCCCCATTTTCACAGTTGGTCCAACAATCCCTTACATGGATACCGAATTAAACACTAACAAGCCTAGTCCAAACTACTTGTTATGGCTTGATGATCAACCTAAGGACTCTGTTCTATACGTATCCCAAGGAAGTTTCTTGTCAGTATCAAATACACAGTTAGATGAAATTATAGCGGGCGTGCACAGCAGTGGTGTCCGTACATTTTGGGTGGCACGTGAAACTTCTTCCTTACTTACAGATGGAATTGGGAAGAGGGGAATCGTGGTGCCTTGGTGCGACCAATTGAGAGTTTTGTGCCATCCTAGTGTAGGTGGATTTTGGTCACATTGTGGATGGAATTCAACCAAGGAAGGTGCATTTGCTGGCGTTCCATTTCTTACGTTCCCCATTGTGGCTGATCAATTTACCAACAGTAAACAAATAGTGGAGGACTGGAAGATTGGGTGGAGGGTCAATAAGGAAAGTGAGAACCTGGTGAAGAGAGATGAAATTGCTCTACTTGTGCAGAGTTTTATGGACCTTGACAGCTACCACGGAAGAGAAATGAGGAAAAGAGCAATGGGAATACGAAAGATCTTTCAAGAGTCAATTGAAAGTGGAGCCATTCAAGGAAATATTAACAAGTTCATTCGGGATATTTCTCGAGGCCCAAGTCAATAATGTTTGGTTATAAAGAAGTTATGCAGCTATAGTCTGTATGAACTAAATAAATATAAAAATTATTTCTGTAATATGTTTCACTTGGGAAGAGTATCCAACTCTTTATTGAATAAAACACAAACAAGCTAAGCCCTGCCAATGTTTCTACCTGCTGTTATTCACAGGCATCCTGCCAATGTTTCGACATGCTGCTTTTGTGGAGAAAGAAACTAGTATCAACTACTTGATACTGTAATCTAATCTGCAATATTAGAAATTTGATCATTGCACACAACAAGAATATTGTGTGACTTCATGTCACAGTGACTGATTATTCCTCTGTTGTGAATGTCACTAAGCCCTAAAACAACTTTCTTTGTGTATTTTGCACTTCAAACTTGGATAACAGTTGTTCTTGTGTCACTATATAGTATTTCTCAACATACTAACAACTCATATCTTTTTTAACTTTCCTGTGTCAGTGATGGTTCAAAATCAGTGTGACTATAGATTAAGTAAAGGAAAAGGAATTAGAGGATACACAAGTATTATGTATAAAATATTACCTTCATACTTTTTCTATTGATTTGATTATGTTAACAAATATATTAAGTACTTCTTCTAGATATACAAAATTATTAAATTAATTTTTTATGTATTTTTATTTATGATAACTAAATAAGATCTAAATATCAAACATTAATATACATGTATGATATATAATAGCACTTAATTATTATGGAAATATTATTAAAAACTTGCGGTAAGAATGATTATTAAATTAACTTTTTATGTATTTTTATTTATAATAAGCAAATAAGATCTAAATGCCAAATATAAATATACATGTATTCAAAGGCGTATTCAGGATTTCGGAAGGATGGGTGCACTATTACGAAAAAATGCATCTAAGATATAAATTTAATTGATTTGACCTACATGTTCTTAACACTAAACCGTTAAATTTTAAAAAGTATAGGTCCAACATATATAATACTACTAGTTTAAAATTTTAATATACATATTTGATTTAATTATATAAAATTTTTACAGTGCTATTTCTTTTAGGAATTTCCAATGCAACACACTTGAAAATTTTGAAGGATTAAAGAAAAAAATGATTGAAATGCCAAAAGTGTTACTCATAATCACTTGGAGGAGTGTTAATAAAAAAAAGAAGATAAATATAAGATTTAAATTTCTATCTTTACTTAGAGAGGTGCACTCAATCATCATTATATTATATTTTATGCTACTGTTAACGTGGGTTCATACCTCTATATTTAAATATTTTTTGAAGTATCTATGCTGATGTATTATATATAATAGCACTTCATTATTATGGAAATATAATTAGAAACTTGCGGCAATAATGAATTTCCTTTTGCTTTGAATTATCACTTAGTTCACTATTGAGAAATTTTTCATATTTGATTGATCAAAACTTTTTAAAATATTTTCTTTAGAGAAGCAAAAAATTTTAAAAGGAGGAAAAATAACTTCTTGAAAGTAAGAAAAACAAGTTTTATCAATAATATCTATGTTGATTGTGTTCTCACTATTCCCAAACACGCCTCATCTTCCTCCCACTCGCAGCCTCATCCTCACCCTCCATATTATTTATCTAAATTATATGTTACTCCCTCCGTTTTAAAAAGAGTGGCCTAGTTTGACTTGACACAAAATTTTAGAAAATAAAGAAGACTTTTGAATATTGTGGTCCTAAATTAAAGTTATGTCAAATGTACTAAATTACCCTCTAATCCTATGGCCTTAAATATGTCACGTGAAAAGCTGAAATAAAAATGTTACCAAAAAAAGAAAACGGTCATTTTTTTTTAAACGGACTAAAAAAGAAAAAAAATCATTCTTTTTTAAACACAGAAAGCAATAGTTTTAGAATAATACTTCCCGTGTTTACTTTAACTTATCCACTATACAAAAATATTTTTTCTCTTTGATTTTAACTTTTCAAGAAAAAATAATTTTTTTTTTTCATATTTCATCTTTAATATAAATTACTTATTTCTTAAATTATTTTTCAAGACTTAATAATTAATATCAATTAATAGAATATTATAGTTTTGAATATGCTAAATCTGACGAGTATAACTAAAACGAAGGAGTATTTCTTACTTGGGAGCACAACATGATAAGTAAGAAACCAGTCAAAGTTGCTGCCCAACACAACTTTCGTCTTCACTGATCATCAATCTGGTCAACTTTGTCAGTCCTAAAACCCTAGTTTTTCGCTTTTCCAATCCATAAATAAATGGAAACTACTCAACCTCTATTTAGTTGCCATATATTGGCGATTCCATATCCAGGTAGAGGCCACATCAATCCATTGATGAATCTGTGCAAGCTCATAGCTACAACGTCCAAACCAAATCATCTACTACAAATCTCTTTTATTGTAACAGAAGAGTGGTTCAGCTTTTTGAAATCAGAGCCAAAACCAGATAATGTTCAATTTCAAAAAATTCCAAATGTAATTCCATCAGAAAAGGATCGAAGCAAAGATTTGTTGGGGTTCGTGGAAGCTGTGTATACTAAGATGGAAGCTCCCATTGATAGTATACTTGACGGGCTTCCGAAGCCCAATGTGATTTTAGCTGATTCGTTATTGCCGTGGGCCGTCGGTATTGGGGAACGGAGAAATATTCCAGTGGCTTCATTTTGGACCATGTCTGCCACGGTTTTCTCCATCCTGCATCACCATCAACTACTCTTGGCTAATGGACATTTTGAAGCCAATTTGGCAGGTATACTTGTTTTTAAGTTGTTGGATTGATGCCCTGTTTGAATATTGTTGGTTGAAGGACACAATCGGTTGTCACAACTTTTTATTATATCAAAGTAGGACTCACTTTGATATTACAATTTTGATCACTCACTTATCAATACTCTTTACTTAACACTCACTAGTATTTTCTTACTTGATTACTTGGTTACAACTCAAATGAATCACCTCTATTTATTGATAGTGATAGAAGAATCTAGCTAAAGATTTTTCTACTATGTTTTGTTCTTCTAACTACCTATTTTTAGAATTATTTTTTTTAGAACATTTCTAGACTTTTGTCTCTAGAATATGCATTCTTTTATTTCTTTACAACTCATTAATATTCTAGATTCTTCTTTGAAATATCTTGGAAATTAATTAAGATGGTGATCAATTCTTAATATGCATGTCATGTAATTGTAACCTTAACAGTTTGATATAACTGCAAACATATTTCCTTTCCACCGGGCGGTGTCGGCTGAGTTAGAATTTTGCATTAAAAAAAAAAAAAGTTTATTAAGCTTTGAATACATTATTAACATATATTAAAATAACCGTGTAGCAGTGGCGGAGGGAGGATTTTCATCAACGGGGGTTCAAAAAAAAAATTAATCACATAAATAATATCCACAAATAAATTAAACGGGTCGAATCAGATATAAACGGGTCGAATTAAACTGTCGAATCAAGAAGAAAAGGGTTTTTTAATATTTGACTTTATAATTAGGGATTAAACTAATAAATCCTAAATTCCCAATCAGCGTTTTAATTTTTTGGAACTAAACATCATTTTCTGATTGCATTATTATATTTTTAAATAAATTAAAACGCCTAAAATATAAGCTGATAAAAGAAATGCCTCTGCCCGGATTCGAACACGCGACCTCGCGTGCAGTAGAGTGAATTCCTGAACCCCCAACACCAGTGAGCTACGCCTTTGGTGTATGTTCAGGGGGTTCAGTACTATATATATACACGTATATTAAAAATTTAATCTAATATATATAGTGTAATTTTTTGACGAAGGGGGTTCGGATGAACCCCCTTCGTCCTACGTAAATCCGCCCCTGCCGTGTAGCATGCATATAAAATATGAATTAAAATTATTGGCTTCTTAATGTCATAATTAGATGTGTCAAAAATGAGCTCAATTATAGGTAATCCGCTCATAATTTTAAGGGTTGGATTCCATCTCAACTCATTCAAACTTTAGCTTATTTTAAACTAATCCTCAATTGAGCCTAATTTAATCTCCAATTTCAACATGTTTTAAGACTCTTTATTTGCATTGATGTAATGTATGTACCTATATTGAATGTATGAATTACTATATATTTTATATCTTTTAGGATTTATCTATTTATTTTTAAGTTCTTTTTTAAAATTTTCATGAATTAAAATTCAAATAGTGGTTATAAAACTTAAATAAGAATGTATTAAAATTATTGAGATTAAGCGGGTCAAGATTCAACCCGTTTTAAAGCCCATTTGAGCTCAAAATAAACCTGGGCGGGTCAGCATCCAACCTAATTTCTATTTCTACCCATTTTAATATCTTTGATTTCAACCCAATCCACCCATTTGACGCGCCTACTCATAATGAACAGAGCAAGGAGAAGAGCTGGTAAATTACATTCCAGGGATTACACCAATTTGTGTTAAGGATCTCCCACCAGTGTTCCACTGCAAATACCGGGAGATGCTGCACTTGATTCTCGAAGTTGTATCACAATTGGTCAATAAAGCACAATACGCCTTGTTCACCACCATTGAACCATTGGAATCTCAAGTAATTGAGGCTTTACAAGCTGAAATTCCAGTCCCCATTTTCACAGTTGGTCCAACAATCCCTTACATGGATACCGAATTCAAGACTAACCAGCCTAGTCCCAACTACTTGTCATGGCTTGATGATCAACCAAACAACTCTGTTCTATACATATCCCAAGGAAGTTTCTTGTCAGTATCAAATACACAGTTAGATGAAATTATAGCGGGTGTGCACAGCAGTGGTGTCCGTACATTTTGGGTGGCACGTGAGAGTTCTTCCTTACTTACAGATGGAATTGGGAAGAGGGGAATCGTGGTGTCTTGGTGCGACCAATTGAGAGTTTTGTGTCATCCTAGTGTAGGTGGATTTTGGTCACATTGTGGATGGAATTCAACCAAGGAAGGTTCATTTGCTGGCGTTCCATTTCTTACGTTCCCCATTGTGGCTGATCAATTTACCAACAGTAAACAAATAGTGGAGGACTGGAAGATTGGGTGGAGAGTCAATAAGGAAAGTGAGAACCTGGTTAAGAGAGATGAAATTGCTCTACTCGTGCAGAGTTTTATGGACCTTGACAGCTACCACGGAAGAGAAATGAGGAAAAGAGCAATGGGAATACGAAAGATCTTTCAAGAGGCAATTGAAGGTGGAGCCATTCAAGCAAATATTTACAAGTTCATTCAGGATATTTCTCAAGGCCCAAGGCAATAATGTTTGGTATGTAAAGAAGTTATGCAGAAATTATGTATGAACTTAATAATATAAAAACTATTTCTGTAATATGTTTCACCTGAGAAGAGTATCAAACATTTTCTTCGCTCTAAACTGCTGAGCATGTATATGGCCCAAACTTTCGCAGTACCTACTCTTTGTTGAATAAATGAAGTGGAAAGAGAACACAAACAGGATGCACTTGGTGAGAGCAAGAATTTTCTGCCTGCTGTTATTCACAGGCATCCTGTCAATGTGTCAACATGCTGCTTTAGTGGAGAAAGAAATTAGTACCAACTACTTGAGGTCAGGAACCAGGTTCCTTACTCTTAACTGAAAGCGGTAACAAAAATATCTCGAGTTTCATGTAGAAAACCTCCTTACTCAAGAGAGTAAAAACCACAGCCTCCAATGTGCAGGATTTCAGCAACCAATATTGTAGACTCTATCCTCTTTTACCTTGTAGATCTCATTATTGATGAACATGTAATGTGCTTGCACCTGACATATATACAAACAATAGTATATTCAGCATTTAAATTAATGGTTTCTATTTTTCAAATGCAAGTGCTAATTTTTTACTTGTTTTCACACACATACATTATATATATTTATACAGTTGTGGGTTCGACGAAACTGTATCATACTTTAAATCCGCCACCATATAAAAAATACATACATATATATATTTCTTCCCATCCTGATATTTTGGGAGGGCATTTAGCGTCAAGCCTCTACATATACGTAGGAAAACAAATTTCTCGAACTTTAGGGGTCGTTTGGTGTGAAGGATTACACAAAATAGTCATGGGATTAAATTGTAGTGCCACTTAATTTATTGTTTGGTTGGCATGTTCGGGATAACTTATCTCGGGATTAATAATTAGTGCTGGGATAAGTTATCCCTCCCTTTGAGTGGTATATTAATCCCAGGATAACTTATCCCGGGATAAAATAAGTAAATGAGAAAAATATCCTTTAAAACTTTTTCTATACATCACTTTTCACATTCATTAAGGGTACTTTTGTAAACAAATAAATTATTCTTAAAATTAATTTATGCAAAGCCTATTATTTTGAATACAACATAACTTATCCCATCATAATTTATACCATCATAACTAATTCCGTCATAACTTGAATTCAAACCAAACGACAATAAGTCCTGAATTGCAGTGGTAGCAAGTGGTTATTATTTGTCAATGCAGGTAGGATGTCAGCATTGAAGCACAACAATGCTTGTAGAGTTGTAATACGTACCAACTGCGCATTAAGCTAGCTCTTGCAATGTGCATAAGTAAAAGCGAACAGAACAGTAATTCTTTCACATGATCGATAGTTCTAAACATTAAAAAAAATTGTGCCACTTATTGTTAGAAAGTTTAGGATAGTACAGATTAGACATTTGTGGCCATATTTAAGGCCACATATAATTGTTGTCATTTAGCATCTCAACGTTATTAGTCCTAAAACCCTAGTGGAAATTAACTCAACCCAAATATATCTGTAAATGGAAACTGCCGACGTTGATCAAGCCCTATTTAGTTGCCACATATTGGCAATTCCGTATCCAGGTAGAGGCCACATCAATCCATTGATGAATCTGTGCAAGCTCATAGCTGCAACGTCCACACCAAATCATCTACTACAAGTCTCTGTTATTGTAACAGAAGAATGGTTCAGCTTTTTGAAATCAGAGGCAAAACCAGATAATATCCAATTTCGAACAATCCCAAATGCAATTCCATCAGAAAAGGACAAGGCCAAAGATTTGTTAGGTTTCATGAAAGCTGTGTTTACTAAAATGGAAGCTCCGGTTGATAGTATACTTGACGGACTTCCAAAGCCCAATGTGATTTTAGCTGATTCGTTCTTGCCGTGGGCCGTCAGTATTGGGGAACGGAGGAATATTCCGGTGGCTTCATTTTGGCCCATGTCTGCAACGATTTTCTCCCTCTTTTATCACTATCAACTATTTCTCGCTAATGGACATTTTGAAGCCAATTTCACAGGTACTTTTTCCACGGTTAGTTGTTAGATTATGAGTAGAAACATATTTCCGGTCAATTTATTGAGTTTTGAAAAATTATTTATAGTAATGGAGTTCTTAAAATTTGGACAAATAATTTGTTTGGTCAAATTTTTGGAAAGTTAAAAGTGTTTATTTAAAAAATATACTTAAAAGAATCACACTTGTTCTTATACTTTTACGGTACTTTAGCAATATACTAGTATCTGGTACGTGCGTTGCACGTGTATCCAAGCAAGGACTGATTCGTGTTATAGTTTCCAACACTTCCAATATTAAGCATAAATCTATGTGTAAAAAATCACTAAATTGCAACAAATAGTCAACATGAACCATGAGTCATTTGGTACAAAATTGAACACATAAAATATGATTTTTAGACATTAATAATAGAAACAACAGTGAGAAAAACATATTAAATAAACAGTGGCAGAACAAAGATTTTCACTAAAAGGGGTTCAAGATATGAAGAACTAAACACACAAATGTTCAACATATACTATATATACATAAAAAAAACTATTTAGGTCATATGTATAAATAGTGTAATTTTCCGTCAAAGAGGATTTGAATGAACCCTCTCGGCCTTACCTGACTCCCTGATAAAACAGATGGGTTAAGAATGATCCTTTCAACTTCATCTCATATCATGTTCTGTTAAGATTGTGCTTTGTAATAACAATATATATAAGTGAATAGATTCATTTTCTAATCAGGGTGGCTTACATTTTTCCTTAAACTTTTGTAACCCATTAAATTATTGTGCTAGGTAACTTTTACAAATCTCTATGACTTCATTGCATTATATGTTAGCTTCTAAATAACTTTAAGAAATAACTGTTCAAATACATTTTATACTGCAACAAATGAATCTAATCCATAATTATACATGAAAGGTAACTTTTCAAATTACTTATCTATTTTTTTTCAAATTAATTAAGGAAACCAATGCATTGATTTTGAAAGAATACATTTTACCTGCATTTGAATCTAATCCATATTATTGAACCACACAAATAACCTTTCAGATTCTTAGCCTTTTGAGAGTAACTAAGAAAATTAATGCATTGTTTTTTAAGAGAATGAATTGTATTAATTTAACATCTTCTCACTTTTAGTATTTAGTATAATATAATACTTAATATTTAATTAATTAAATATTTTATAATATTATGATTGAATGTAGGGGTAAAAGGATAATCCAACTTTGCACTTAGGAGTTTCCCATATGATACATACATTATTTTATCAATCATAACTTTTCAAATTTTTTCGTTATGAGAATTATGATTATGATTAAAAGCAATATCAATGTACTCATTTATCAAGAAAGTAATAATTTAATTATTAAAGGGCTTAAGGACTTAAATTCTACCATTATGTAATTAAAATATTTATATTTAATTAAATAATTAATCAAATTTAATTTAGTAAAAGGGCAAAATGGTAATTCAACTTTTTACTTTAGAGCTTCCCACTTATAATATATATATATATGTGTGTGAGAGAGAGAGAAATTTGTCATATTTACCTTTATATTCTTAAAAAATCATATTTATCCGTAGTCCCATACAATGTTAAATCTCTATGTTTTCAACATATTTGTCATTTTCACTAACTTTTAGAGTCATATTTACCTTATACTCTAAAAAATCATATTTCATCCCACGTTAAAGATAGGAAAAGAGAGAAAAAATTATAATTTATTTATGGATATGATAACATATTGTTATTATTATAACATTACTAACTTGTTTTGAAATATTCATCATCTAAATTATGATTAGAATCTTGATATAATGTTAGCCATTGATTTTCCTTTGTCATGTGTCTTCGAAACTTGAGCAAAATAGGGAGAAGAGAAATGAATTAAGTAGTAAGCAGAAGGAATAACGTGCTGACCTGATTCTTTATTCATGGGTCAAGAACGTGAAACTTTTTATTATATGAATCGGGGAGGATTTGATCTTGGATGTCTGCTCTGATATCATGTTGAGATATGTGATTATATCATCTAAAAATTTAATCCGCATATTTTTATTATTTAATTGTATTTAAATTTCTTAGTAGGCGTTTGGATCTAAATTCAGTGATATCTTTTTTTTTTTTTAAATATATTATTTGACATTAAAGTTGAAAAATGATTGTATTTGGAGTTTGAAGATGCATTTCAAGAACAATGTTTCGACAAGTACAACAGCTTATATTAATTTCATGATGATCAGCGCAAGGAGAAGTGGTAAATTATATTCCTGGGATTAAGCCAATTCGCGTAAAGGATCTCCCATCTTCATTCAACAGCAAACGCCGGGAGATGTTGCCCTTGCTTCTCCAAGTTGTATCACAACTAGCCAATAAAGCACAATATGCCTTGTTCACCACCATTGGAACATTGGAATCTCAAGTAATTGAGGCTTTACAAGCTGAATTTCCAGTCCCCATTTTCACTGTCGGTCCAACAATCCCTTACTTGGATACCGAATTCAACACTAACCAGCCTAGTCCAAACTACATGTCATGGCTTGATGATCAACCTAAGGACTCTGTTCTATACATATCCCAAGGAAGTTTCATGTCTGTATCAAAAGAACAGCTAGATGAAATTATAGCAGGTGTGCACAGCAGTGGTGTCCGAACATTTTGGGTGGCACGTGAGAATGCATCCTTACTTACGGATGGAATTGGGAAGAGGGGAATTGTGGTGTCTTGGTGCGAGCAATTGAAAGTTTTGTGCCATCCTAGTGTAGGTGGATTTTGGTCGCATTGTGGATGGAATTCAACCAAGGAAGGTGCATTTGCTGGTGTGCCATTTCTTACATTCCCTATTGGCGGTGATCAAGTTACAAACAGTAAACAAATAGTGGAGGACTGGAAGATTGGGTGGAGGATCAATAAGGAAAGCGAGAACTTGGTTAAGAGAGATGAAATTGCTCTGCTTTTGCTGAGTTTTATGGACCTTGACAGCAATGAAGGAAAAGAAATGAGGAGAAGAGCAATGGAAATAAGGAAGACCTGCCAAGAAGCAATTGAAGGGGGCACCATCCAAGGAAATATTGACAAGTTCATTCGGAATATTTCTCGAGGCCCAAGGCAATAATGTTCGGTTTATAGAGAAGTTATGCAGAAATTATGTATGAACTAAACAATATAAAAATTATTTCTATAATATGTTACACCTGCGAAGAGTATCTAACATTTTCTTCGCCCTAAACTGCTAAGCATGTAATATGGCCCAAACTTTTGCGGTACTAGCTACTACTTGTTGAATAAATAAAGTGGCAAGAGGACACAAACAAGCTGCACTTAGAAGTTCCTGCCTGCTGTTATTCACAGGCATCCTGCCAATGTTTCAACATGCTGCTTTGGTGGTGAAAGAAACGAGTACCAACTACTTCAGTTCAGGAACCAGGTTCCTTACTCATAACTGAAAGTGGTAAAAGAAAAATAACACAAGTTTTATCGTGGAAAACCTCCTTACTAGTAAAAACCACGACCTACCATGGGTAGGATTTCATCAACCAGTGTTGAAGACTCTTTCCTCTTTTACCTTCTACTAGTCTCTGGGCACGCGCAACGCACGTGTACCCCATACGTCAATAAGTAAAAACTCTTATAAAGTTAAATAACTATTATTTTAAAATGTAATACCAACTTAACCTCAGATGAATCCATCTTACTATTTTCATCCTTTAAAAACAAGGGTGAAATTATAACATTATAATATTGGATCGATCTTGTGCATAACTTTAAAACAATGAACCAAACCTTCCAAATATAATTTATAAGAAATCACAAAATGTCAAATCAAATGAATTTGATTCATTTAATATAAGCTAATCAAACTTAATCATGTAGGACAATGTAGAAGTCATACTTGATATTTCTAACCTTATGAATTCATCTTCCTCAAAATTCTTTTCGGTGTTTCTAAATAAAGTGAAGATGTCAAACTTGCTATACACTCTATTCTTAATCTCAGATCATAGATAGACTAATTTGAAAAAAATATATTAATGATCAAAATCTTACTAACAAACAATAGACGATGGAAAAAGAGGAGAAAAGTAGGAACTTTACCATAGGAGTACGTAGAACTGCTAGTGGAAGAACCCAAGATGACAAATTCGTATTTGGTAATGGTATATATTGATTTAACTGCAACTTCATATTCTTTAATTTAAGATTAAAAGGGTGAAAACCTTGATTCATGTACTTATTTAAGAACAATTATTTAGTTTTAATTATTTTACCAGTTACATATGACTCTTAAAATTCTAGAAATCTTAATTGACTCTTGTCCTTCTACATTACCTTTCTAATAAATAACTTACCATTCAAAAAATAATTAAAATATTATTATTTAATAGATGTTTAACCTAATAGATAAATATAAAAATATAAACATAGAAGAAAAAAAATAACATACGCATCCTTCTGAAGACTTTAATCATAACATTATATAAATGAAAAAATAAATACAAAATCGGTACATAATTTTTCAAGTTTTTGTCGATACCTTATCTCATATCCAATCAAAATTCAAAAATCTTCTCCATCGAGTCAAACTAAAGCATGAATCAAATAGAAAAATCACTTTATTTTCGTAAAGTGATATATAATCAGACTAAGATAGATATATCATATACTTTAGGTGTTGATGGTTCACTACTTTAACTATAAAATGAAAAGGATAATTTTGGATGTAATTTTTTTTTTTGGGTAACTATCTTTTATATTAATTACCAGTAGCAAATCATTACAAATCAAGCAGCTATCACAGCATGCTTATTTCTCATAATTGCCTCTCTTTAGACTAAAGCTCTACCTTACCTATAACTAGAATGTATACTCATCTAGAATACTAGGCTGGGATCTAATAATAGAAACGTAAGCTATCTCTTTGGCCACACTTCCTACTATTCTGCTCTTCTGCACAAAGATTCTATTATTTCTCTCAATCCATATTCCATACACACATTCCGCCATAATGATCTTGAAGATGTGAGCTGAAATAGTCTTTCCTTTTGCATGTTGTATACTCCAGTCTCCAGTGCATAAATTGCTCCCAGTTAGTAGGCAACATGTCAAGCAGTGGCGGAGTCAGAATTTTTAATTAGGGGTTTAAAATCTGAAAAAAATAGACACACAAAATAGCCTAAAGGGGTCCAACATCTACTATATATACATAAAAAATTATTTTAACCATGTAAAAATAATATAATTTTCCGCCGAAGGGGGGTCGGATGACCCCCTAAAGATAGGGTGGCTCCGCCACTGATGTCAAGTTGGTGCGCCCATTTTATCAATCTGCTCCATAACCTGATGGCAAAGTGACAATTAATAACCAAATGCTCTATGGTTTCCTCCACGTTTTGGCACATAACACACCTCTTTGATACTACCATCCCCCACTTTGTTAACCTGTCTGTAGTTGGCAACTTCTTATGAAGCATGAGCCACATGATGAAATAAGCTTTCGGTCTCGCAGCATTCTTGAACATAAGGCATTTCCAGTCAATCCTCTGTTGTTCCCCTATTAAAGACAAATAAATTTTGGATGTAAGTTTCATGAAAAAAAAATGAATTTATATAGATAAAAATAAAGGAATACCAAAAAGACATCTAAAAGTTTTAAATTAAATATTTGAAGGTTTCAAAGGGCCAAAATAGATAAAAGAGAACAACTTTAAGATTATTAAAAAAAAAATAGGAAAAATTACTAGAATATTCAATTTAAGACTTTAATTTACATAATGTTAATTTACTCTTTTTATTTACAATATTATCATTTTAATTACAAACCTGACAACTTAATAAATATACATATCTTTATACGATTTTTTTTTACCTATTTTTTAGCTTAGTTGGCTGATTTTAAGTTTTTCATAATTTATTATTTTTACTTTTTTGATTTTCAATCACAACTATAATTGGTTACATTATTTTTGCCTTTTTTTTTTCTCTTTCTTACTTGATACAATTACACTTCTAAATTATTTTTTTCTTTCTCTTCAATTACGTTTTTTTTTTTACTTTTAGAATAATATAATGATAAGAAAATATATGATATAGAATGGCATAAACTTCTTGTATTTCTTGATATTATTTAAGTGCAAAATTGGTATATATATGGTGGTAAAATTATGAAATAGAATAACATGTT
>JAJOOR010011791.1:0-18621 GCA_036250505.1 Solanum acaule | reverse complement strand
TGTTGGAATTATTGGTGATAAACAAGGAAAGGAGACATCAAAGGGAGAAAAGACAAACAAGCAGACAAGAGCTTCATGTTTGTCTTTGATCTCATCGGAAAAGTCCAATCCCTTTATCTGGTCTGAAAAGCACAAAAGGGTGGTACACTCTGGGCTGAAGAATTGTTTTAACATTGGGCTGGCTAAAAGCCCACCTCAGATAAAAGAAGTCATCAGACCATTTCGTATAAATGGCCCAATAGACAATAGATATGCATATGGCTGAAATATGCAACATACATACATAGAAAAGGAATAAAGTTTGTTATAGATTAAGCCAATTAATATTGTACATCTGGCATAGCAGTTAGAATAGAAGGTTCTTTTTCTTTCCTCTTTTGTATATAAATATAGGATCAAGAATTGTAAATTGAATCAATCAATATACACAGAATTTTTTCAGTCCTGTTTGCTTTCTTTCAAATTACATATTCTCCAAAATCATGATATGGAAATTCCATATCATGATTTGGAATTTTTAAATACAAAAATTGACCCACAAATTTATATTTTGTTAAAACAATCCCACATTTATATCTACTAACAATTTATTTCATATGTAAATAAAATTTATAATCATATCATTACCTTTTAATATTTATTATTCTCATCAACATAAACTTTATTATTACTTTAAATTTGGTGAATATAAATGATAAAGTAGAAATTGATTTGGTGAATATAAATAAGAGCGGAGGGAGTAATACCTTTTTGATTCTTCATAATAAAAAAAAGTCTATTTTGACTACATATGAAAATGTTTAAAGCAATTTAATATGAAAAAAAAAACAAAATTGGTGATGTATGTTTGATAATCACTACTTCAAATGTTTGATTTTTAGCACGAAATTAATGCACTGAAAATATGTAATTGCACACAAGTGAAACAAGACATGAATCATTATGATATTGACACACAAGTGAAACAAGGCATTAATCATTATGATATTGACACACAAGTGAAAATTGTCATAGTTTGTGCGGTGTTACATAATTATTTGCGAGAATACCAAAATAGTGATGAAATATTTATGGTCTATGAGCATGAAAATATAGTTGCAGATGATATTGACCAACAAATGGCTCAAAGTAACTATGTTGATTCGTCTTCTCGATCATATGATCGAGAAATGCAAATTTAACGTGAGGAGATTCTCTGTACTATGTGGGAAATTATATTAAAGTACACTATAATTTGTGTTTATTTTTTTTACTGAATTAAAGTTTGATCAATTAAAGTTAGATGAAATAGTTACTTAAGTGGAGAACACATAACTTTGTAATTATTTTTTATGGGATTTTATAATTTATTTATTTATTTTGTAAGATTGAATAAACAATTAGGGTTATTTTAATAGTTTTACAACTTAGGAGATTCTTATATTTATGAGAAAATATACAACACAATTTTTTTTTATTGCATATCCAAACAAAACTTCAATTTCATATTATGATATCATATCATGATTTCATATCATATGGCCAAACGGATACTAATAAATGTTACTTCATATACTTTATCAAACTAAAATGTTCTAATTTCTATGATTTATTAACTTATCTATCTATACATTGTAATTTTTTTTATAGCATAAGAAAGCACCAATACACCAAATTATTATTATCCATACATGTGAAAAACTATAGTAAAAATATTTATTTGACTCTCAAAAAATTGAATGATATCAGATAAATTGAGACGAAAAAGATTGGAATAGGACCCCATAAGCCCAAGCAAATAACCCCAGCCCGGCTCATGGCCCGCATAAGGGGGTGGGTAAACGCCATCTCAGCACTAATTAATTCTGTTTTTCCACTAATAAAACAGGATAAATATAATTATGTGGATATGCCACCCTCCTTACCCACCCCAACATTTCCTAGCCGTTAGATCAACACCCACACGTCATCAACGGTTCAGATCATTACCAAACAGAAATCCAACCACCTTAATTAGTCAGAATTAAGGAGAGCACGTGAGCAATGGATGTTAAGACCATGGCCATGGAGGGTCTATAAATAAGACTCCAAAGTCTAAGGTAAAGACTCGCAAGCATTTGGCGAACCAAAAATACAAAGAGGTTTTTTCTCTCAAGGGATAAAAAGATTGCTCCTTTCCCACATTTCTAAACCTCTATTTCTATTAGCTCGCTGTTGAGTTCCTCTCTTGCCGTTTTCTTGAGGTAATTTTAAGTTTAGCTAGTTCAATACTAGGCTTTTTCTGTTTCTTTCATGGGTTTTTGTTGTTTTCTTGCTGGGGATTTTATGACAGATCTGGGTGTTTTGTGCTTAATTTCTGTTGGGGGGTTTTGAAGTGATAAAAGATTGTGTTTTTATTTGGTTTGTTTAGGGTTGGTTGTGTTTTAGCTTGGGTGTTGGGAACAGAAAAGGGAAGGAACTGTTTCTTGAATCTGGAAATGAACTAATTTTCCTGTTAATTTTTGATTAATATGTCTTTCCATGAAAATTTTGAAATGCTTCTGTATTTTTTCTCTTAAAAAACCCTGCTTTATGCTGAATACTCTGATGTTCTCAACATGTTTGGTTTTTTTTAAACTATTTTTGTTGTTTTGGGTGATCTTTGTTTCTCTGTAGCATGATTATAAATTACAATATATTTACTTTGTTGTTTTTCAAAATTACTTAGAGATTAGAAATAGTTGATTGGTATGATGGAGGCGTTGTCTTGTAAGAGATCAGCTAGATCTGGCGCAAATATGCTTTTGCCAACTTTGGAGTAGAAGATTCTAGCTTAACTCTAGTGCGTTTTTAAAAGTTGTAGATTCTTATCAAATTTGGTGGTCCAGATTGATATTTTATAGATAAAAGGAGATTTCGTTGGGCTTTTTCTTTAATTTTGTCAGGTTAGGATAAATTACTTTAGTTGATATAATATAGGAATAACCCTTTTGATTGAGAGAATATTTTGCATAGAATATCTTTTTTTGGTGCATTATCCGAATGCCATTCTTGTCGTTAGGAATATAAACTTTTAGCAAGCTGGAGAATTTTCACTGGTACTTTACTTGTTGCATCAGTTTCTCAGCATTTCATTGTTTGTTATGTGAAGAAGTTGCACTGATACTCTGTATAAAGTATGCTGCAGCTTTATTTCTCTTTATATTGTGCCTTCTTTTATATATATACTTGAACTTATGTAATTGATTTTATCTTCTTGTAGAATGGAAACTTTCCTATTCACCTCCGAGTCTGTGAACGAGGGTCACCCAGACAAGCTCTGTGATCAGATCTCTGATGCAGTTCTTGACGCCTGCCTTGAGCAAGATCCTGAGAGCAAAGTTGCATGTGAAACTTGCACCAAGACCAACTTGGTCATGGTCTTTGGTGAGATCACAACCAAGGCTATTGTAGACTATGAGAAGATCGTGCGTGACACATGCCGTAATATTGGATTTGTTTCTGATGATGTTGGTCTTGATGCTGACAACTGCAAGGTCCTTGTTTACATTGAGCAGCAAAGTCCTGATATTGCTCAAGGTGTCCACGGCCATCTGACCAAACGCCCGGAGGAGATTGGTGCTGGTGACCAGGGTCACATGTTTGGCTATGCCACCGATGAGACCCCTGAATTAATGCCTCTCAGTCACGTGCTTGCAACTAAACTTGGTGCCCGTCTTACAGAAGTCCGCAAGAATGGCACCTGCCCCTGGTTGAGGCCTGATGGCAAGACCCAAGTTACTGTTGAGTACTGCAATGACAATGGTGCCATGATTCCAATTAAGGTACACACTGTTCTTATCTCCACCCAACACGATGAGACCGTTACAAATGATGAGATTGCCCGCGACCTTAAGGAGCATGTCATCAAGCCAGTCATCCCAGAGAAGTACCTTGACGAGAAGACAATCTTCCACCTTAACCCATCTGGCCGATTTGTTATTGGTGGACCTCATGGTGATGCTGGTCTCACTGGTCGTAAAATCATCATCGACACATATGGTGGTTGGGGTGCTCATGGTGGTGGTGCTTTCTCTGGCAAGGACCCAACCAAGGTTGACCGGAGTGGTGCATACATCGTAAGGCAGGCTGCAAAGAGTATTGTAGCTAGTGGACTCGCTCGCAGATGCATCGTGCAGGTTTCTTATGCCATCGGTGTGCCTGAGCCATTGTCTGTATTTGTTGACACCTTTGGCACTGGAAAGATCCCCGACAAGGAAATTTTGAACATCGTTAAGGAGAACTTCGACTTCAGACCTGGAATGATGTCCATTAACTTGGATTTGAAGAGGGGTGGCAATGGAAGATTCTTGAAAACTGCTGCCTATGGTCACTTTGGACGTGATGACCCCGATTTCACATGGGAAGTTGTCAAGCCCCTCAAGTGGGAAAAGCCCCAAGACTAATAAGTGTCTGAAAGTGCTTGCCTATGTTTTTTGTTCTTTGTTGTTTGCTTGTGGCTTTAGAATCCACCTTTTTTTGCTTGTCGTTGTATTTTCTCTTTTGAACCTTTATTTTGTTATTGTCCTGTTTCCATTGTGTTGGATATCTTAGGCCTTGGAATATTAAGGGAAAAAAAACTATTATTATATACATAAAAATTAGTGCATTTGTGGAATGATGTTTCTTATGAAAATATATTGAAAAATGATGAGTGCAAATGACTGTAGTTGTGCATTAGGGAAAGCAGCTGTGATGTTTTCTGTATTATCATTCGTTGGCTAACAATGAAATTACTATGTTGTAAGTGTGCAAGGCCATGTGTTTCATGTTTAGTTTGGTTTATCTACCAACAAAATTGTTCGTTCCCACCACTCGTTTTCGCAAATCAGCTAGCCAACTCTGCTTTCTAATGAGAAGATTAAGGCGTGACAAATTGGGGCTTTGACTAAAACCAATTCCCAATTCACTGCAACTACATTTTGAAAAACTTTTGGTCACAAATATTTTTCAAGATTTTAATTAGAAATTATACTTTACTATATTTGGACCAAGATATTGAATCAGTAATTTTGAAAGAAGAAAAAATGAAGATGATTTGGGGAATTTTCTCTGTGTCTATTGATCGATAATTACAAAACTTTATACAAGAAATAAGGACTAATCTGCAAATAGTAAAAGACTACTAGATAATTTCCTAAACTATGTAACTAATTACAACTAATATCTGTACAGCTCATCTATTCTAGAAGGTGTTTTATTTCATGTCACTATTGGGCTGAATGTACACTGGATATACTCTATTTTTGAGCCCAATTACATTAAGCCCTTAATGAAGGATAAAACTTCAGCCCAGTTCAGACTTCAAACTTTCTCCGACAAAATCATCCTTGATCTAGAAGCATCAAGTCTTGTCTCTCTTGTCTCAATCATTTCATCTTCTCCCTTCTTCTGTGTGTCAATAGAGGAAGAGGAAATCTTCTCTCCAACATCCCCCCTCAAGTTGGAGGGGATGGAAATCACACCCAACTTGTCCAAGAGGCGTTGATGAGAACCCCCATTTAGAGGCTTGGTGAACAGATCTGCGAGCTGACCTTTTGATGGAACAAATGAGAGAGAAATAAGGCCTGATAAGAACTGTTGGCGAACAAAGTGGCAGTCCAAATCCACTTGTTTCGTACGCTCATGAAACACCGGATTGCGAGCAATATGGATGGCGGCCTTGCTATCAGAGTGAACTGGAACAGGAAGGTCCGGTGGAACAGAAAGATCCTCAAGGAGGCGTATCAGCCAGGTAAGTTCAGCAGTGACCCGTCTCATGGACCTATACTCTGCCTCAGCAGATGAAAGTGAAACAGAGGCTTGTTTCTTGGATTTCCAAGAAATTGGAGCTCCACCTAGAGTGATGAAGAAGCCACTAACAGATCTCCGTGTGTCTTTGCAGGAAGCCCAATCAGCATCACAAAAAGCAAGCAAATTGAATGAAGGGTATGAAGACAAGAGAATGCCTTGACCAGGATCTGACTTGAGGTAACGCAACACACGCAGGGCAGCTAAAAAATGAGACACAGTGGGTCGCTGTATATATTGGCTGAGACAGAGAACCGCGAAAGAGAGATCAGGACGGGTATGAGTAAGGTAATTCAATTTCCCTACTAATGTTCTGTAAAGAGTAGGATTCTCCATCAATGGCCCATCATCATGTTGTAGCGTAGAGTAGGGGTCAAGAGGAGAAGAAACAAGAGAACCAGAAGAATCAAACTCCCCTAAAAGATCCTGAGTGAATTTACGTTGACTTAAAATGAACCCCTGTCTCTCTCTGATGACTTCAATACCCAAAAAATAGTGAATGTCCCCCAAGTTCTTAACTCGAAACTCAGAGTTGAGAAAATCAGTGATAGAAGCAATCTCAGATGTGTCACTGCCTGTTAGCAGTATGTCATCCACATACAATATGGATATAAGAGCACCATTTGTCTTGAAAAATAAAGAATAGTCATTGAGAGAACTAGAATACCCTTTATATGCCAAAGCACCAGCAAGTCGGGCATACCACTGTCGGGAAGCCTGTTTTAACCCATAGAGAGACTTCCTTAAGAGACAAACATGATTAGGAGAAGGTGGGGGAAAACCTGGAGGAAACCTCATGTACACTTCTTCGTGCAGTTCACCATGTAAAAATGCATTATTTACATCAAGTTGGGACACTCTCCAACCCTTCTTGATGGCAATAGTGAGCAAACATCTGATTGTGGTGATCTTTACCACAGGTGAAAAGGTCTCACTAAAATCAATGCCTTCCTTTTGAATGTCCCCCCTTACCACCAATCTAGCTTTTAGCCTTTCAATAGAACCATCTGAGTTATGCTTTACTTTATAAACCCATTTACATGGCAAAGGTCTCTTACCTGGTGGTAGTTCCACAACCTCCCAGGTACCATTTAAGTGAAGAGCTGCAAGTTCTGTTTCCATTGCCTTGTGCCATCCAGAATGTTTACAGGCTTCATCAAAGCTCTTAGGCTCTGTGATAGAGGACAGAGACTGTATGATGTTTTGATTTGGCACAGACAAAGCAGTAAAAGAAAAAATATTAGGACTGGAAGAATGAACAAAACAAGAGTTAGTGACATCAGTGAGTAAAATGGAGTTGCAAACAAAGTCCTTTAGGTAGGAAGGTTGATGACTTAATCTGGCTGACCTTCTAATAGGGTTAGGAATGGTGGGCGACACATGAGTGATAGGAATGGTTGACAAGGGAACAAGAGGCTCTGGAGATGATGTATGTGACTCAGGTGAGTGAAACATAACAGGAGAGGCTGGTTCTGAATCTGAGACAGGACTAGGAGAAGGAAAATAATTGTTGATAGAGGTGCCAGAATGTGTAGAAAAGGGAAAATGATCCTCATGGAATTTGACATCCCTTGAGACAATAATATTTCCACTGTCTAACTCCATAACCTTGTAACCCCTTTGATTGGAAGGATACCCCAAAAAAATGCATTCCCTAGCTCTAGGTTGGAATTTATCCCTACCATGAGCTAAGGTAGAGACAAAACAAAGACAACCAAAAACTTTAAGATGTGAGTAAGAAGGTGATGTACCAAAAAGAATTTCATAAGGAGTCTTCCCTAGAATAGCTTTAGAGGGTAATCTGTTGAGTAGGTGAGTAGCAGTTAAAATGCACTCACCCCAATATTTAATTGGAAGGTGAGCTTGAAAAAATAGCCCCCTGGCAACTTCCAAAAGGTGTTTATGTTTCCTCTCCACTACCCCATTCTGTTGAGGTGTGGCTACACAAGATCTCTCATGAAGAATTCCTTGAGAATGAAGGAACATTGTCTCTTGACTACCCCTTCCTAGTTCCAAAGCATTGTCTGATCTTATCCTTTGCACCTTTAATTCAAATTGTCTTTCCACCATGGCTAAAAAATCCTTAAGTACTGGAAAAACATTACTCTTAGTCTTTAGGAGAAATGTCCATGTACCCCTGCTAAAATCATCTACAATGGTCAAAAAATAGTTATAACCATCATGAGTGGAAGTTTTGAAAGGTCCCCATGTGTCAATATGTATCAGCTCAAATATCCTTTTAGATTTAATGCTACAGACAGGAAAGGGCAGCCTGCTTTGTCTAGCTTTAGGACAAACAGGACAAATGTAAGGAGAAACATAAGGGAATGAAATGAAATCAAGATTTTTCATTGCTGAGAAAGGCAAATGCCCCAGTCTTACATGCCATAGAGCTATATCAGAAACAACATTGGCACAAATAGGAACTGAAACAGACCTAAGATTAGAACTAGAAACTGAAACAGATACATTACTGGAAATATTTCCTTTTGGAATTGAAATTAAATCACTAGAGACAACTTTGGAATTTCTTCCTTTTTGAAAAGAAATATCTTCTTTAAGAGACTCTGATTGCATCCTAGGTGCCTTGAGTAGATAAAGACCATCTCCTACTTCACCAAAAACTTGTTCCTTCCTCATTAAATGGTCCTGTAATACACAACCACTAGGAGTGAATAAAACATTACAATTGAGATGATTGGCTAACTTATGAACTGATAATAAGTTATATTTGAAATTCGGGACATATAAGACATTGTGGAGAGTGAGATTAGGTAATATACTTATGCTTCCTATATGTGTCACAATGACCTTAAAAGAGTTAGGTAAAGTGAGATGCAAAGGCATAGATAGAGGAAGCAAAGAAATAAAAGATTTAGAATCAAAACACATGTGCTCAGATGCTCCTGAGTCAATAATCCAAGTCCCAGAATTATAGACTGTAAAACATGATCCCGAGTATTTTAGAATTGTACCGGCAACTGCATTTGCATTGATTGTTGTCCCTAAACTTGCTCCCTGATTGTTTTTCACATCCATCCTTACTTGATTGACCAGATTTGAATATTGTTCTTTGCTCAAAACCTGGTTATAATGCTCTTTGTTAGGGAACTGGGGGTACCACATGTTCCTTGAATCCTCATGATTCCCACTAAAAGCTTCACCCTCTTCCCCTGTAACTACTGCATTTCCTTTGACCAAATTCTGAGAATTCTTTGTCTTGGTAAACTCAAAATCATCTGGGAAACCAATTAGCCTAAAACAGTCATCATACACATGTCCTGTTCTTCCACAGTAGGTACAACTCACATTTGGATTATATTTCACTCTCCTTGGTTTACTTTTGGGAAATGTTTTCCCAACCTTTTGATTGCCAGGATTCCCAGATTTCTGTGTTGCTTGAGCTCCTTTAAATGGTTGGTTACCAGATCTGTAATTCACTCTTCCTTGACCTCCCACCATGAAAGAGGCAGCATCAATTGTGTTAGCAACATTAACATAAGCTTCCTTTTGGTTTTCATCTTGCAAAACTAAAGCATAAGCACTGTTAATAGAAGGTAGTGGATTGATCATTAAGATGGTTCCTCTTGCTTGATAAGTTTTCCTTTGCCTTCACATGTGTACACACATCTACAACATGATAACAAATCTAGAGAATCTAGCTCATCCCACAAACGTTTGAGCTTGGTGAAATATCCTGCAACATCATTGTTCCCCTGAACTAAACTTGATATTTCTTTTTGCAGGTGGTAAAGTTTAGCGCCATTGGTTCTGCCAAACCTTTGCTCCAGACTATCCCACAACTCTTTTGCTGTTTTAGAGTAGATGACGCTGTCTCCGATGTCCTTAGACATTGCATTCAACAGCCAAGACATCACCATGTCATTGCAACAACTCCATTGCTCATAATCTGGAGAAAGCAGATCTGGAGTTTTGCATACCCCATTGATAAACCCCAATTTCTTTTTGGCTGAAAGTGCAATCAGAATAGATCGCCTCCATCCTGCAAAACCTCTACCATCGAAGATTGAATTGATCAAATTCATCCCTGGTGAATCTGAGTTGTTCAAGTGATAATGGTGGGTGTTGTTAATGGTTCCACTGGTTTCAGCTTCTTTGGATTGTGTTGAAGGAAGATCATCTCCCATGATTGATCAAGATTTTAGAAGATTGAAAAGATGATAAGAGATTGGATTGAGCTATTGCTTTGATACCATGAAAGATGAAAAAATGAAGATGATTTGGGGAATTTTTTCTGTATCTATTGATCAATAATTACAAAGCTTTATACAAGAAATAAGGACTAATCTGCAAATAGTAAAGACTACAAGATAATTTCCTAAACTATGTAACTAATTACAACTAATATCTGTACAACTCATCTATTCTAGAAGGTGTTTTATTTCATGTCACTATTGGGGCTGAATGTACACTGGATATACTCTATTTTGAGCCCAATTACATTAAGCCCTTAATGAAGGATAAAACTTCAGCCCAGGTCAGACTTCAAACTTTCTCCGACAAAATCATCCTTGATCTAGAAGCATCAAGTCTTGTCTCTCTTGTCTCAATCATTTCATCTTCTCCCTTCTTCTGTGTGTCAATAGAGGAAGAGGAAATCTTCTCTCCAACACAGTAAATAGGGGGTCGAGTTAAACGAGTATGAGGGAATTTCAGATTAAGATGTGTCCCAAGTCATTCAAACGAACAGCAACACTATAAACTCCATTGGAACGATTGAACATCAAAACTTGAACATAAAGACTACATGTATTTAAGAATGTATCCCGCAGTTCAACATCAAAATCATAACCCAAGAAATCAGAAACTGTGCTAGGGTCGAGGTACTGTAAGCTTGAAACGAGCGAACATGAGGCTATCTTAACAATAGAGTTAAAAAACGAACCGCTAAAGCGAGAACACTTCACTTAGAATGGAATAAACATCAGAAGATTGATTTATGCTAAACTATACTAAAAAAATGTGATTGGAGTAAAATTTAAACATATATAAACCTGAGAATGACTCTGAAACTCAGAAGCTAAAGAAATGAGAGATATGATAAATGCACAAAAAACAACAACAAAGGAAACTCACTGGAATATGCATTTTATCATATGAAATGGGATTGTAACAAAAGAGAAGAAGGGAAGGAACGTTACCTTATTTCGGGCAGGGAACGGAGACGAGAATGAGAAAAGGACGAGCTTTCCGACCACAGCAAAGCTTGGAGAATTCTTGCGAATCCCAGCAACCCACGAAACAACCAAAAAAAAAATGTATCTTAGATGTATTCCTTATACGATTTTAAGCCTTGAGACTACTATCTCTGTGAATTTTGTTCTCCCTGCCAACGTCTCTTTTTTCCAACTCCTCTCTGCCTTAGTAAAGAGTTTCCAACTAAAAAATCTCTCCCCTCCAATTTTTACTGTTTTTCTCTAACGATTATCTCTAATGCAATTTTTTCAAGTTAAAAAAAATCTCCCCTTTCTCAATAGTGAACCAAAGCAATTATATAGAATAGAAATAGGGTTCGGAAAAAATAGGGGGGAAAAGGGACAAAAATCCGGGTTCAAGGCCCATTCCAAATTCAAAATTGAAAATCTTTCACAAATTTGGACAAACACTCTTTTTCTTGAAAGTTTCATCCCATTCCGGAAGAGGAAATGGGACAGCCGCGTGCTACTGCTACTGTACTGCGATTGCGAGTGAAAGGGACGGGAAGAAGAGAACAAAATTTGCTTGCTTTTCCGTCTATCGCCGTGAATCTCTCTGTTCCGTTTGAAGAGCCAACGTTTGTGAATGTTGCTCTGTCGTTTGTGAGCTGCTACTTCTGGAAAACTGGGCAGCTTCTGGGTCTTTTGGAATTGGCAAGTGGGCCAGGTCAGATGGGAAATTGGGCTGGGATTTCGCTGGGCTGGAAAATTATTTGTATTGATGGTATATAATGCTGGAAAATGGAGGAGAAAAATTGGGCTGCTGGTTGTTGTGTTGGTGCTGCTGTACGTGTATGTCTAGATTGCTGGGAATTGTTGTTTGCATTGTATGTTTTGGTGGGTTGGGTCGGTGTGTTGGCTGAAAAGAAGTGGGAATTATGGGCTGAAACGTATGGGTTGTAATGGTGGGCTGAAAATTAGGAATGGAAAAGGGTCCAAGTGAATTGCAATTGGTCCATTGAATAACCAAATTTGATTTACTTAGCAAACTCGACTAATAATTAAGTAAGACAGATTGATATAATTAACCAACGAGCTTCCTAATCTTAACAAAAATAAAATAGTTAACTCAAATGTAAACTAAATAATTTAAAATATAAACTATTATATAACTGAACTAATTAATCAAATTTTCAACTAAACAAAATCTTTTTGACACGATTTTCAAATAATCATAAAATGTGTTAATTATATACAAAACTATATAAAACACACACACACACACATATATATATATATATATATATTATCTTTTTTATTTTTTTTTATTATAAAAAGTAACAAAACTACTTAAAATAACTTGAAAAATACTGACTTTTATAAAGTCAATTATCTCAAATCGTTTGGAATTTAAAAAGCTCGATGATTAATTTATATTGTGGAGGTCCAAAATTGGGTGTCAACAGTTTGCAATCTCTCTTCTCAAGAACAAATGATTAGTAGATCCATTTTGATGAATGTTACAACACCTGCAATTTATAGAGATATTAGGATTCCAAGCATGCATTAAGTTACCCACATGTACTTTACCTCGGCAAATCCTTCAGGCTAGAAATGAGAACTTGAAAGGTAAACATTTCACCAATAAAGATTTGAAATAGTCACTGACATTCTCTTTTTTCCTTAACACTTCTTAAACACTCTTAACACTGAAATATCCAGTACTAGATTTGGTTCACCAGAGTTTTCCTGCTAAATCTACCTATTGTAGAAACCTCATATTATGTTTGATATGATCCACTACATATTCAGGAACAACATCCTGAAGAGCATCAAAATCCCAGCCCTCCTCATTAGTAAGGTTCCCTATATTCTATTAGAGAAAATAGTAATGCTCTTCCAACGTATTAGCCAATTTCCAACGTATTAGTCAATTTTCAACTGCACACCTATATTTTATTTGGGTCATATTACCCCTCCACCTTCTTTGAGCTACTTTAAAAAGAAATAAATTGGACCTTAAAACACCATATTTATTCTATGTCTTGTGATGAAATACACATGTATTTAACTAGTTAATTTTATTTTTCTAAAAAAAAATTTCCTCCTTCTTCAATAATTTTTCATCCCTAATTATTACTTCGTGAAAATTTCAATTTGGAGAAAATATTGGGGAACACATTGAGAATCTTTTATTTATTTATTGTCTTTTTGTGCAGTCACATGAAAATGTGAATTCATAAATGCCTTCATCCTCTCCTATACCGATGTGCCACTATAGTATGAGAAATCATCATCACCACCACCATTTCCTCCACCTCTGCATTTATTGCCTCTCCCACCTTCACCATTGGCTCTTTCAACTAATTAAAAAGACCATCCGCCACCTCCTTCTAAGAACAAAGCCTCAAAAAAGGAATTTTTCACCTCCATCAAAACCCCCATAAGTCTAATTTAACTTCGCCACAAAGTTTAATCAGGAGAAAAACTGGACTTAATATTTGTGGTATTGCCGCAATCTTTCAAGTATATGTTGTGGCATTTCTGATAATCAAGAGAAGACAATTGTTGAAGGCAAGTCCTTGATTTTGAAGTCACATTTTCATTTGATGAACCTGTTATGGATTCAATTTTTTATCTTCAAAATTGTTGTGTCTAATAAGCGCATCAACTATATTAAAATTCTTATATGTTTAACAAGTGTCAACCTAATATCCGAAATGGAATAAATACCCAAATGGGTATTATTGCTTCGACGAGCCTCAAGACATGAGTATGCTAAGACTATGATTTGATTTCAAATTTGACTCCAAAATATCTATCCACTAGCGATTCTTCATCGGAATGAAACAAAATAAAAAAAGAACAAAAAAGCTTCAAACTTCAACCAAGACAAATTTCAGATATAAAAAGGTTGATAATGAGAACAAAAAGAGAAAAAGAAAAAGAGAAGAGACCCAAAAAAAAGAAATAGTCAACTCACTCTCTCAAAGAGAGTGTGAAATACACTTTATATGTCAACTTTGCACTTAAAGAGTTATTTATTCCATATTAGTGTAATTTAGAGGGGTAATAGAATCCTCGTAAAGTATGTGTCTATAGTTGACACTTGGCTAATAGGTTAGAGGAAAATTTAACTATCTTTTTATTGTATTTAATAATCATAGATAAACTTTTAAAAATTACATTTTAGAATTATATTTCACTTTTTTCTAGCATCTCTCAATCTTGTTCGTCTTTCTCCTCTATATCATCTCTTCCAAGTAACAAAAGGTGAGGCGCTTCAGGAGCAGGGGCGGTTCAACGCAATCAGAGGCCTAAAGCGAGATTTCATCTAGAGGCCGAAAATCTAAATAAACTTCATATGCATTAAATTTTTTTTTTTTAAAAAACTTACATTTTTAAATGCAAAGTATACTTAATATTTTTTTTATAAATGATTTATTCGATTCCTTTTTCAATTATTAGCTTTAGATAAAATTTTATCAATTCAACGTTGAAAAACATTTTCTTACTCGGACAATTATTATATGAATTGTTAACATAGAATTGATTCAAGAAGTTGATAATTTTGTATACCCCACATTTTACTATGCTTGTTGTAATGCTTGAAAATCTAAGAAGAATAGAAAAAGAATTTACAATTCACTTTACACTTTTCGACTATTGATTCATATTTTTGATAGAATATTACTCTAACTTATCAAAAATTTAAAGAAGAGAGTGTAAAAGGAGAAAGAATAAAATAATGTGAATATTAGCATAAAGAATGTAAGAAAATAAAACAATTTTTTTGATTTCTTCTATTTAAATGAGATTAAAGAGAATAAAATAATAATTGTTTTAAAAAATATATATTTTATCATAAATAATTAATCTTTTCTATAAAAAAAAAAAACAACACATAATTTATTATTGTTAAAAAATTGAGGCCTAAGGCCAATGCCTTATTCAAAGAAGCATAGAGCCGGCCCTGTTCAGGAGGCCACCAATATATTTATATAAACAAACATCAACAGTCTTTCCTCGTGAACTTAAGACAATAATTGATGGATCTTATTTAAATATATAATATTAACGATGATTATCATAAATGTTTTAATGTTTTATTTTATACATAATATATCTCTTATAAAATATTTTAATACACAATATTTGAGTAAGACTGTTATAGATGAGTAATTTTACAAAAAATGTACTGCTATAATGAATTTCATGATCATTATAAGTAGAATGTTGTTGTAGAGAAGTAAAATATAACATAAAAAATTAGTTCTGGAGAAAATAAAATTGTTTTGGTGAAATGTCGTTATAACGAATCACCGTTAAAAGAATGTTTGACTGTATAAGGTATAATTCATAGAAGAAGTAATTAAAATAATTTCAATTTTATAATCAAACAATTAAAATTAGAGTGTCCACAATGTATTTTGTAGTGGGATACTTTTGTCGATTCTACGGTTTTAGTGCAATTTGGACAGATTTTAGTTGCCACATATTAGTGATATAATTGAGCTACTTTATGCAATTGTTGTTGTTTGAACTGCCACAATATGCAAATAATAAATCTTGATTTTATCAATGAAACAATTATGATAGTTAATTTTTTTTATTAGGCTAGTGGTTGATCTAATTATCCTTCTTTCTTTCCTTCCTTCCTATCGTAGAACTACTTCCTCCAATTCATTTAGTTTTTTTAGCTTTAAAACTTTATTTCAAAATATTTATTACTTTATGAATTGAAAATTACTACTAACACGGTTTCATAGACTCCCAAAGATACTTGAAGTCTATGCTCCAATATTAATTTTGTCATAATCTGTTTAGACCTTTGGACGAGATCAACACTCGAAACCATTACCGACCCAAGCAGACCCTTGACCTGGCATGATATAAGCCTGAATACTTACTAATATGGAAGCTTTTAAAATGTGAGTATACATTAACATAGAAAACAAACTCAACAACTTTATTTAAAAATCTAAAATATGTATAGTATGCATATGCTTGTAAAATAATGGTGACACCGATAGCTCAACCGAGTGATCATGAACCCTCCAACATATTGAAGATAGGTTGTCGGAACAAGAACCCAAGCTACCTGAATACTCTACTAACAACATATACTAACTACTAATATTCAAGATAAATTAAAGCCTTCTAAAAGAAAGGAGGTGTCACCAAAGTTGGATGAGAGTAGTCCTAATAAGGTGTCTGTTGTCGATCCTAAATTTCTAAATCTGATTCATTAAAGAATGTAGTGCTGAGTGAACGTCAGTACATGAAATGTACGATATGTAAAATATTTGAATGAAATAACTAGCTAAAACTAAACATGCTGAGCTAAATGAAGAATATGAAGAGAGACTGAAATAAAGTCAACTGAATAGTAAAATATGGATGTATGGTTTAACAACTAAACATAGAAACTGAATATATGCAATAACAGAAAATGATGAAAATAATATGTTTACATTTCTTGAGGAGTTTTTTCAACTGACAACCATCAAATGAGTCTCGTGATGATATAACTTCCTGTCCACATTCGTAAAGTCATTATATACTCTGCCAAGATAAAGTATTAACTTTACTAATGACTCAAATCTTTGAGTCTGTACTAGGGGCTTTCTGAGGAGTTGCCAAATCAATGACATGATCATATCCTACGCCGGCGAAGAAATTTTGTGGTTTAGATTATCTGAAGTAATTCTTTAGAAACTCGATATATTTTGTTGAATTCTTACTTGAAAGAATGAACTTGAAGTTAAATACACTTTCTTGAACTCTGTCACTTGAAGCTAAATATGTTTTCTTGAAATAATTCACATGAAGCTAAATATGCTTTCTTGAACTCTTTCTTAAAATAATGCTTAAAAATATGTAATATACTTTACTCATGTAAATAATGCATATGAAATACTATATGACAAGGTTATCAAAATAACTTTAGCTAGGAAGGTCTATGTGGTAAAATAAGCATGAACCATAAATTAAAGATCATCAATAATATGAAGTACAATAATTTAAATAATAGGATAAAGAATCAACAATTGAAAGAAGAGAGAATTCAAAATCATAGACTTTGGGTAAAAACCCTAACTTTGATCTTACTAACTGAAATTGTAGATCTAGAACTTGGGAAAGAACTGGGTTTCTCATCCTAATATCCTTACATACGTTAATTGCTTCAAATATTCAAGAAGTTATGATCTTGGAAGGGGAAGAACCACAAAAAAAACCTTTCTTGAACCTTCCAGATGAGTTTCCTTGAAAACTCTAGGTTTTGAGCCTAGATTCTTACTTAGGATATATAGTATAGGTTAAAGTCACTAGGGAATCGTGAGAGTATATTTACCTTGATTTGGAAGGAAGTGTTATCTCTTCTATAGTAGTGGATCTTGCTCAAAAAATAAGTTTTGAACCCTAGAAATTAATTCATGATATTCATTCGAGATAGGAGGATGATTTGATGTTAGAACCTAGTAAAATTCAAGGATTTATGTTGTAAGATCATGAGAATACTTACCTAGACCTAGTAGTATTTTAGAGATATTGACTATTCGGGTTGATCAAAGAATGAAAAGTGACAAAAGAAACTCAATAGCATTTTCTATAAAAATCTGGAAAACTGATATATCAATGGTATACAGTAATATACGGAATGTATACATGGTCTATGAGCTATAAAATTGAAGAATTGTCCTTTATTTGACATGTGCTACCCCCATACAACTTTTCTACTCACAACCAAGAATTACTTTATGTTCTTTTAACTCATGGAACCGACCACTATTTCTTCTGTTGGGCTGTCGATTGCCACTGCTTGACAATGTTTTACTAAAATGAGCATAAATTTTTACTACAAACTTGATTTTATTGGTGGATTTGGAAGGAAGACTCAAATAACTATTATTTGATAGGTAATGGGATACATAGATATTCTTAGCTATATACTCATTTAAAGTTGATCCTTGCATGGACTTATGCCAAAAACTTGATGGATATGGAAGCTTTGAACTCGATTTAGTGCTAGATGTTCTTTATGACCCTAATTGCATCAAATACAATTTCCACCCTTAGGACTTGTTATTAACATATGCACAGTTACAAATTACCCGATTCGGGCTTATATGCTTACAATTAATTGTTTGAATCCTAGAGTAGAATTTTTGGGTGTTACAATATCTCCACTTGGGATTGTTCATTCTCGAATAAAGGATAAACTGGACTTGAAGAGAAAGGATCTAATCTTACTACCTATCTGACTTCTGAACTTGCCTTCTAACATAGATGTGACTGGTTCATACGAAGGGCCCGTTTGGCCATGCGATATGATATCATGATATGGAATCATGATATTGTATTATGATATGGAATCATGAGATGAAATTGAAGGTTTGTTTGGACATGCAATATGAAATTTTTGTGTTGTATATTTTCTTATAAACAAAAAAATCCCATAAGTTGTAAAACTATTAAAATAGCCCCAATTTTTTATTCAATCTTATCAAATAAATAAAAAATTATAAAATCACATAATAAATTATTACAAAGTTATTTGTTCTCCACTTAAGTAATTGTTTTATCTAACTTTAATTTAATAAAAAAAATTGAACATAAATTGTAGTGTACTAGTCTTTAATATAATCCTCCCACATAGTACAAACAATTTCCTCAC
>JAJOOR010011790.1:0-31587 GCA_036250505.1 Solanum acaule | reverse complement strand
GGTGTAGTTAGCTTATAGATTGCTTCAGTTAGTTCTTTCTACACTCGTGTGCATTCCATTGTTAGTTAGATTTTCGTTCTTGACTTCGGTTTGTGTTATTCCTTCTTTTCATATTGCCTTTACTTTTCAAGTTCAGTCGGTCTATAATGCCTACTGGGTACCTATTGTTTTGGTACTCATGCTACGCTCTGCATTTATTCGTGATGCAGGTCTGGGCACTAGTAGTCAGCGTTGATCGAGCTTGGAGCAGACTGATTCGGAGACGGGAGTGAGCACACGGCGTTTTGTACTATTTCAGTCTCCATCTATATATATAGACTTGTCTTTTACCTTCCGAGACAGTCCAATCTATGTTGTCCACTTTTGGGACTTGTACTCATTTTGTTAGTAGCTCTGTACTAGTGACTTCCAGGTTCTGGGAGGGATCTTTATTTGTATATATGTTTTGGTTTGTTTCTGTCTGTTTATATTGTTATTTGCCTACTCTTGTTTAGTTTCTACCCTCAAACCCATTATTTGTTGTTCCGGGTTGGCTTACCTGCTGATGGGTTATAGTAGGTGCCATCATGACTTGAGAAATCGGGTCGTGACAGATACACACAGTACAAAATAAAGAAAATAAAAACAGTAAAATAAAAAGATAGATAAAAAACATATCTAAATAACTCCTTTTTTTTAGGTTTCATACCTAAAATTATTGGGAATATAATTTTCATACCTAAATTATTATTTATTAGTTTGAGAATCACATGGTGTGTAATACACTATCTTTTATTTGAAAAAAACATTGTCACATACCATTATACATGGATAAAATATTTCACCTTGACAAAAATTAAATAATAAGTTATTAATATTAATTAAAAATTAAAGTATTATTATCTCCAAAAACATATTTTTCTTTTAAAAAAATTATTTTTCTTACCCACTCTACCGCCTCCCCCCGTACCGCCCTCCCCCAAACCACCCACTCATTCTAAAAAAAAATTGATATAATTTTATTTTTTTAAAAAAAAAAGATTCTACCCCACCCTATATAACACTCGGCTCCAAATTTATTTATTTAATTACATTTTTTCCATTTTTTGTTAGATATCTACATATATTTTTAGGAAAATCTTTTATATATATATATTTAAGTATAATTAAAATTTTATTTTGAAAAAAATAATATATGTATATATTTAACACAAAACGAGAAAAGAAATAGAAACGGAGAGTTAGGTCTTCTTTTGAAGTATCACAAGAGATTGATCAATAAACATACATAGAGAAAAGTAAGAGAGTGCAGATTTTCGCACAAGCCCTATCAACCAATTTGACATCGCGATTCCCGCTTCGTTTCTTGTCCGATTGGGGCATTGAGTTGATCTTTGGACAACTTGTTCCTTTTAACTTAATCTTTGATTGGAAACTAGAGAGGTCGATTTGGAGTCCTGTAGCTTCAGCTTTTAGCTCGTAAACAATAGTTGTGTTTCGGTGATTTTACTCCTTTCATCTCTCTAGTTTTTGTGTTATCTTGTAGTTGGCGTTTCTCATTGTTTGGCACTTTGTTGGTGGCCATTTTGGAGAACACTTTGTAACTCTTGTTGATTTTAGTGAAGCTTTGACCTTGTGGTTTTTACTCTTCACACCGAAGAGGTTTTCCACGTTGATTTTGGTGTCTCGTGTATTGATTTATTTTTCTTGCTTTGGTTGATTTGTTTGCTGCCCCAAACAGTGTTTTTCTTTCATTAGTTTGTCTTCTCTTGGTTCAAATAGAAAGAGAAAGTTTGGACTTGAGTTTCTTCCGCTACGCACAGGGATAAACAAAAACTAAAAAAAAATGTTATGGAATAAAAAAAATAAAGTATTAATAACAAAAATTTCCAATAAACAAATAGGGTAAAATTACGAATAATAATTTGAAAGTATCATGCAAAATTATCCGAAATGTCAATTATGTGTTTATTTAACTTAATTAAAAATGAAAAAGAAAAAGAATTAGTATACTTTCTAAAATGAACATAACCGCAATTCTTTCCCTCCACTTCCCCCGTGTGTGTGTATATATATCTGCTTTCTGTTTCCTTCATTAGTTCAAAGAAGAAAATAACGATTTAGTTTAACCATTTTCTGGAAATGAGTAATTATCTGCCGCCTCGTCTGTCGGTTTTCTTTTTCCAGCATCATAGCAGGGCGGCACACTTGATAATGGAACTTCATTACGGTCATGATCGTGAAAAAGTTCTTATGCAACTCAACGAATTCATCAGACAACCGAGAAGTGAATCAATGCGCATCAATCTTGGATATCACCTGTCGAACTCCTTCGATACTGTACTCAATATACTTGTAGAGGTACAACTAATAATTTATTGAATTAAATTTCATACTTTTCGTTCACATTGAAATCTGGAATATTGAAATGACATTGATTTTAGGAAGTAATAGCAGCGAAGCCCAAGTTTTTAGACTCAACATTAACCCCGAGGGAATCTTCACAAGTTTGTAATGCTCTATCGGTATTTCAGGTGTGTATGATCAAATTTATATAGGCGATTTCTGTGCACACAACTCTGTTACCGAATAGATCATGATTTTCTGTGCAGTGTATGGCCTCTGATCCAGGTGCAAGAAAGTGGCTCGTCCAAGGTAGCGTCGTTGTTTCCTGATTTGCTTCGTGGATTGAGATACGGAACAAGTAAAAAGGATCATACAGTCAACTGAAAATTGTTGTTGTTCTTGTCTCCTGTTTGCAGAAAAAATACATAAAATTCTTTACCCATTCCTCAAAGAAACTACAAATGTGATGACGCCTCGGCAACCTGTGAGGCTTAGCATCTTGATTCTTATTGATGCCCTAACAAAGGTGATAATATAACTTTTTTAGTACTGTAGCTATCGTAATATGATGTTCTGAATTCACTTTCTTGTGCAGTTTGATGAGTTACATGGGCATGAAATTCTTCTTTTATTTCTACAAACACAAATATTTTTTTCCTGCTTGCACTGCATTCATCATGGTGATATGCCGATGAAGAAGGTTAGGCCTACCTACAATTTCATCTTTTGCAAAAATATATATATGGCAGTGAAATTCTGATATAATCATTGTAAGTGAGCCATGGTGAACAAACTTTTTCGATTTATGTTGCTTTCTGCTGAAAAGAGTGTTATGTGTGTGCAGGTTGCAACACTCATACTTATGAAAATCTTGATGCAAGAGGAAGGGCTAAGATGTTGTTACTCGCGCCCTGATTGTCTTCGGTCAGTGATGGAAGTCTTGGGTCAACTGGTAGAAACATTTTCTTATCAAATCCCTTGTTCGCAGCACCTAAAATATGTTATTCGATGCTTCCTAAGTCTTTCGCGAGTAGGATGGATACCCAGGTAATTGTTTTTGTCCCTTATGGTGAATTGTCTCTAATTATCCAATATATTATTATTTGATTTGATCTTCCAACATGATACAGGGTATATGAAACAGTGAGAAACGGGGTTCCTCAACAACTAATTGACAACACTTTTCGCGTTATTATTCATGTAAGTCCATCGTCTTGTTTCTTCCGACAGATACAACATCCCTCTAGCTAATGTGCAAAAGAAAAATGAATCTTCACATTTACTTTATGATATTACTAATTTGCAGGTAGATCCACACATTCAAAATATGCTATATCAGTTATTATTGAATCTTAATCTTAATCCCCAACAATTGCTCGGATGAGGATTAACTATAGAGATAGCAAAAGTGTTGGGAAGGAATTCAACAAACTTGCTTTATAGAATCCAATCCCTATATATGTTATATTTTAGAATTTTGCAGATTTAGTATGTAAAGGTTTTGAGTATTTGAACGTATAACTAGCCTTACTGCTTGCTGAATGAACATTCTCATTTTACTATTTTTGCTGTAAGAAGTTATTTTCTGCTACAACCAAGTGATCACGTACAGCAGACTTTCTAACATCCTTCGAGCATGTATGTTCTCGATCACTTGTGTTGCCGTTTATTGTGTCCCACTTTTCATGTTGAATCTAAATCTAATGGAGGACTCATATTCTGGAGTTTCCAAACCTCCTTCTATCCAAAATATATAGTGATCCTTCTAGCTAATAAATGTTTGGAGGTTTGCTGTCTGTCTGGTTCAATTACTATTAATTACCCTTTCATTAACCAATCTAAAGTGACATTTACATTTACATTTCTGCTTTGATACCAATTAAAAGTGCAAGAAATTAACCTTTTTTGTTTCTCATCATGCATTCGGTGCCCAATTGGACAATATTAAAGCTGACTAAATTTGGATTCGTGCTCAAAAGTCCCCAATGTGGTAAAACACTCCCTAACAAAGGCGACTATGTATGTAGGGGGACTCAAACCCAAAACATGGTAGTATAAGCTCCTCTTAGATTGATTTCGAATCTTTGTATTAGGTTGAAAGTGTCTTGAATTTGTAATTAAGATGCAGTGTGTTAGCTATGTAAAATTATCCAAATTACAATGTTTTGATAACATTATAATTTGGCAGATTCAAAGTTACAATTCGAGAAGTAGTGGGCATGTTTGGGCCTGATGGAGTTTTATGTAAGTATTGAAAATCCAATATTACTTGGCTGGCTTGCAGTTTACAAACCAATATTAGTTGAAATTAAAAACTAATGAAGATTACATGTATAGCTTTCTTCGTAAATAAAATTCTATACATCAACCTTATATCTTATACCCAAAAACGACGTAAGACAAACACGTTCATCTTTAATTCTCTCTGTTGCGCCTCTGAGAGTGGGATCCCAACTGTTAACTGCAATGAGGAGAACAATAGGAAGAAGATGGCGGCCTGAATTGGCTGGTAGAGACATCATGCTCCGACCAAAGGAAGAGATTTCTCTGATGATGGGTAACATTCTGTGCAAAGGCACACCTATAGAGCTTAGTATTTCACAAAGACTATCATCGATCATAGCATTACTCGGCAAATAGAAAGATTCCACCATAAATGGACCTCCTCGATGGAATCCCCTTTCTTTGAAAGATATTGAACAAATTCTTGAACACGAATTTCGATCAAGAATAAAGGACTAGTAGAAGGATTGCTGTTGTTGATGATAGTCTTCAAGTTGATGTCGTTTGGAATGACAAAATCATCTGTCCAAACTTTGAACTCATTGAAGGTTTGTGGAATCTCCATCTTCAATTTTTGTTGAGATTGGAAGAAGTTGAACTAAGTGAATAGAAGAAGATTATTGGTGATCAATTGTTCGAGAAATAGAAAGCTTTATATAGACTTTGAGAGTTAATATCTCACATGGTCACTCAACTATGCAGTCTTTTTTCAGAAAGTCACTCAACTTTGGTATTTAACTCAAAAGTCACTCAACTAAGAGTTTTTTTCTCAGAAAGTCACTCAACTTTGATTTTTAACTCAAAAGTCACTTAACTATGAGTGTTTCACTTACAAAGTCATTCAACTATGAGTGTTTCACTTACAAAGTCACTCAATCAGATTTAGGTCTTCTCAGATGCGTTGATGCTAATGAAGCTGCGAAGCTTCTGGAACAGATACATGCCGGAGTTTGTGGTACTCACATGAATGGGCTCACTTTGGCGAGGAAGGTCCTTCGAGCCGGTTATTTTTGGATGACTATGGAACCTGATTGTTGCAAGTTTGTGCAGAAATGTCATAAATGTCAAGTGCATGGTGATTTGATTCGAGTGCCGCCTCACGAACTTAATGCTATGAGTTCACCTTGGCCTTTTGTAGCTTGGGGAATGGATGTCATTGGTCCAATAGAGCCAGCCGCCTCTAACGGACACAGATTCATTTTGGTTGCCATTGACTACTTCACCAAGTGAGTGGAAGCAGCTTCGTATAAGTCTGTGACCAAGAAGGTTGTAGCTGATTTTGTTCGCAACAATTTAATATGTAGGTTTGGAGTGCCAGAATCCATCATTACTGATAATGGAGCGAATCTCAATAGTCACTTGATGAGAGAGATATGTGAACAATTCAAGATTACTCACCGGAACTCAACCGCCTATCGTACCCAAATGAATGGAGCCGTAGAAGCTGTCAACAAGAACATAAAGAAGATTTTGAGGAAAATGATTGATAATCGCAGAGGTTGGCACGAGATGTTGCCATATGCTTTGTTGAGTTACCGAACGACCGTCAGAACATCAGTTGGAGCTACTCCGTATCTGCTGGTATATGGAACAGAAGCAGTTATACCTGCATAAGTTGAAATACCTTCATTGAGAATCATTCAAGAAGCTGAATTGAACGATGCTGAATAGGTCCGCAAACGGATTGATCAGTTAACGTTGATTGATGAGAAGAGAATGGTTGTTGTTTGTCATGGACAACTGTATCGACAGAGAATGATTCATGCTTTCCACAAGAAAGTAAGAGCCAGGATATTCGAAATCGGCCAGTTGGTCCTTAAACGCATTTTCCCTCATCAGGATGAATATAAATGGAAATTTGCACCAAATTGGCAAGGACCCTACTTGGTTCGCAAAGTGTTATCCGGAGGTGCCTTAATCCTGTCGAAGATGGATGACACTGAATGGACGAAACCGATCAATTCAGATGCTATCAAGAGATACTATGTGTGAAGTTTCAGTTTGTATTTCTATCATTCCCTTGTAATCGTTCTATTTTTTTGTAATTGCTTTGTTTAGAATTTTATCCCTCTTGTAATGAACTACGTCTGACCTGAATTCTCAAGAATGAGATACGTAGGCGGCCTATGTCAGCCTCGGTCACCTCTTTATCCTTTTAATATTTCCTTGTACTTGAACTACGTTCGACCTGAATTCTCAAGAATGAGATACGTAGGCGGCCTATGTCGGCCTCGGTTGGTTTCTTTGTAAATTTCTTATTTTGTTAATCCCGAAGGGGGAACTACGTTTGACCTGATTCCTGCCTCAACGGGATACGTAGGCGCCACAACGATTTGGTCATATCTCCTGTAAAATTTCTATTTCTTTACAATAGAAATTGGGACAGAATATTTTAGAGGGATTCAAAAATTCTCAAGAAAAAGATCTCTCCAACAAAGTCAAGACTGAAGTTACTTTGAGATTTGCAACTGGACAGAATTTTCGAGAAGATCTCAAAAATTCGTAATTTGCTCATCAACAGTTCAAGATACACCAAGATAGTTAACTAGGACAGAAATTTTTAAGGAGGACCTCAAAAATTTTCAATAGGGTTCATCGGAAGTTTAGGACAACTTTGAATACTTCCTAGCAAGAAATCAAATAGACCTTGAGGCGTCAACTTCAAAGACGTTCATTAAGTTTGACGTGACATGACACTTGGCAGTGACCTTTTCCGAATACTACTTTTTGAAAATCTATTTTTTCTTAAAACTTTTCTTTCATGTTTCATTTATTTTGCATAAAAGTATTTTGTCCTGTCTATCAAGAAGCGGGAGATCGGAGAAATCAACCGGAGACAGTAAAACAAGGAGCAGACAATCGAAGAGATCAACACAGATCAGTTCATTTTTAAACTAACAATTTTTCTGTGGATGCACGTTTATAAGCTTGCCTCAAGATCAGCATATTCCTCCATTCAGTGAATATGGAGAAGTCAACAGGGTGAGAAACTCCCTAAAATTAACAATTTTTTTGTGGATGCAGGAGATATTTTATGTTTCTTATACTAAAGAATTGGGAATATGAGTAGCATTATTTCATTCAAATGCTTAGCAAAGCGATGTTCGTAATGAATATGCAATAATGTTCAAAGATGGAACAAACGAAAACTTCGAAGAGAGAAACTTTATTGTTTTCCATCAACTAAAGATACCTGGAAGATGTTTATCTACATTATATTATCAGATATGATAATATTTTTTTTACCCTAAAGGTTATTTATATTGTATTGTCAACTGAGATGCACTATCTGGAGAGTCATTTATATCGTATTGTCAAATGAGATAATACCACTATCTGGAGAGTCATTTATATCGTATTGTCAAATGAGATGATATCACTACCCAGAGAGTCATTTATGTCGTATTGTCAAATGAGACGATACCACTACTCCAAGGGTCATTTTTATTATATTGTCCATTGAGACAACACCGCCACCCAAAAATACCCTAGAAGATCACCTATGTTGCTCGGTGAAGCATTATCTTCGTTCGGTACCAGGGATGGCATCATCAAGACAAGATTCATGCATAGCAAAATAAGAAAGTCATGTATCACGAAGAAATCATCCATCACGGGAAAGTCATGCATCGCGGGAAAAAGGTCATGCATCGCGGGAAAGGAATTCATGCATTGCAAGAGAAGATTCATACATTGCAAGACAAGATTCATACATTGCAAGACAAGATTCATGCATCGCGAGAAAAAGATTCATGCATCGCGAGAAAAGAGATTCATGCATTGCAAGAGAAGATTCATGCATTGCAAGACAATATTCATGCATCGCGAGAAAAATATTCATGCATCGCGAGAAAAATATTCATGCATCGCGAGAAAAGGAAATCATGCATAGCAAAAAAAGGAAATCATGCATTGCAAGAAAAAAGAAATCATGTATCGCGGAGAAGTCATGCATAACAAGAAAAATAAGTCATGCATCGCGGAGAAATCATGCATTGCGAGAGAAGGAAATCATGTATTGCGAGAAAAAGATTCATGCATAGCAAAAGAAAAAATCATGCATTGCAAGAGAAAGATTCATGCATTGCAAGAGAAAGATTCATGCATAGCAAAAGAAAAATTCATGTATTGCAATAGAAGATTCATGAATCGCGGGAAAACAATTCATGCATCGCGAGAGGAGGAGATATGCATCGCAAGAGAAAGATTTACCCATCACAAGAAGATCAACATCGACTGCATCATTTTTCTTCGTTTGCAAAAACGACATCAAGAGAACTATCAACATACTACATCAGCCTATTTTATTACTTTGACATCAAAGGTAGAGCACATCGAAGATTGTATTGCAAATATGAGGCATAAGCTTTATTTACTTTACGTCAAACCCGATGGAGTTGACGTCAAATGTTCAAGGAGAACAATTAAGTGTCAACACTGTAAAAGACACTCTCTCTCATTTGAATTGCATTTTTATGCTAATGAATTTTATCTCAGCCTTTGTCGAGAGCATCCGAAAGGATGAATTCTCCAAAAAAAAAACCACAGGTGCGGATGACATAAAAAAGGATGCAGCACAACGTGGAACTTTTTCTTACCAGCAAACTGGGACATAGTCCAAAGAGGAGTACCAAACTCTTAGGACGCGAACTGAGGAGCGACTTTCACCACAATCAAACGACACACCTAACAGAAGGCATGTGGGTTTATCTTTGACTTTGTCGGTTTCAGTTTCACATCTGGATATTTTTTATTTCCTCCGAAAGCAGCTTTTCAATCTGAGTGACAATACACCAAAAGATTTGGAAATTATGTCCATGTAAGTTCTTAATTATGGATGTGAAGCGCACCACATTCATGGCTAAGAGGTTGCAAGCCTCTTTTTCATACTCGACTTACTTTGTCACTTTTTCGAAACCAAAGGTGATCTAGCATAATAAATCTCCTTTTCAACCGATCCAGTCGAACTACAAGCAGCTTGATTCCCTAAGTTGAGGGATACATAGGCGGAATCAATGTTGAAAACTCGGTTGTGTTCCAACATTCGCTCTTAAATCTTATTCTCGAGCATTCTAGTCCCTCCATAATATGGTATCAGGATAGTTTTTGAATTCTTTCAAAATCGTGCGTCAAATCAAGCGCATAGAACTACAAGTGACCTGAATTCTCATATAGCCTGAGATATGTAAGAACCCGATTTTGGGGTTCAACCATAATTCCTAAAGCTTGTACCAAAATACCTTTCCAAAAGGATGAAGATGTGCTTCGTCAAAACTGGATTTGTCAATTTTGTTTACCTCAAATTTCTTTCATCAATCCAAGTCAAACAAGGGACAGTTGTTGACACCCAATTTTGACCCTCCACAATATAAATTAATCATTTCGAGCTTTAGTAATTTAAGAAGCTCGGTGATTAATCTATATTGTGGAGGTCCAAAATTGGGTATCTACAATTGTCCCTCGTTTGACTTAGATTGATGAAAGAAATTCAAGGCAAATGAAATTGACGAATCCAATTTTGACCGACCACTTCTTCGTCTCCCAGAAAATGAACTGTGGTACGGACTTTAGGAATTATGGTCGAACCCCGAAAATGGATTTCCTACATATCTCAGGCTATATGATAATTCAGGTCACTTGTAGTTTGATACGCTTGATTTCACACACGATTCTGAAAGAGTTCAAAAGCTATCCCGACACCGAATTATGAAGAAATCAGGATGCTCGAGAATAAGACTTAAGAGCAAATGTCAGAATGCAGCTGAGTTTTCAACATTGAGCCCGCTTACATATCCTTAAACATTAGGAATCAATCTGCTTGTAGTTCGACTCGATCGGTTAAAAAGAAAATCTATTATGCAAGATAACATTTGGTTCTAGAGGAGTGACAAAATAAGTCGAGTATGGAAAGGAGGCTTGCAACCTCTTAGCCATGAATGTGGCGCGCTTCACACCCATAATTAAGAATTTACACGGACATAATTTCCAAAGCTCTTGGCGCATTGTCACTTGGAGTGGAAAGCTACTTTCGGTGGAAACCAAGATTTTCCGGATGCAAAACTGAAATCGATAAACCTAAGATAAACCATGTGCCTTCTGATAGAGGTGTGGTTTGATTGTGGTGGAAGTCACTCCTCAGCTCACGTCCAAAGAGTTTGGTATTCCTCTTTGTACTATGTCCCAATTCGCTGCTAAGAAAAAGTTCCACGTTGTGCTACATCCTTTTTTATGTTGTCTGCACCTGTGGTTTGCTTGAGAATTCATCCTCTTGGATGCTCTCTACAAAGACTAAGATAAAACCCATTAGCATAAAAAATGTAATCCCAAATGGGGAGATAGTGTTTTTTACCTTATTGACACTTAATTGCTCTACTTGGACATTTGACGTCAGCTTCCTCTATTCTGACGTAAAGCAAATAAAGCTCGTATTTTGTATTTGTAATATAATCTTCAATGTACTCTTCTTTTGATGACGAAGTAATAAAATAGGCAAATGTAATATGTTGATAGTTCTTTTGATGTTGTTGTTGATGGTTCTCTTGATGTTGTTCTTGTCATAAAAATGATGCAATCGATGTTGATTTTCTCGCGATGCATGGTTTCTTTTTCTGCGATGCATGACCTCTTTCTCTTGCAATGCATGACTCTTTCTCTTGCAACGCATGACTTCTTTCTCTTGCGATGCATGATTTCTTTCTCTTGCAATATATGACTTCTTTCTCTTGCAATGCATGACTTCTTTCTCTTGTGATACATGACTTCTTTCTCTTATGATGCATAATCTCTTTTCCGCGATGCATGACTTCTCTTACAATGCATGAATTCATTCTCTTGCTATGCATAAATCTCTTTCTGTTTCAATGTATGACTTCTTTCTCGCGATACATGAATCTTTTCTTGCTATGCATGATTTCCTTCTATTGCTATGCATAAATCTCTTTCTCTTGCAATGTATGACTTATTTCTCTTGCGATGCATGACTTCTTTCTCTTGTGATGCATAAATGTCTTTTCCGCGATGTATGGCATTTATCCCGCGATGCATGACTTCTCTTGTAATGCATGAATTCCCTCTCTTGCTATGCATAAATCTCTTTCTTCTTGCAATGTATGACATCTTTCCCGCGATGCATGAATCTTTTCTTACTATGCATGATTTCCTTCTCTTGCTATGCATAAATCTCTTTCTCTTGCAATGTATGATTTCTTTCGTGCGATGCATGAATCTTTTCTTGCTATGCATGATTTCCTTCTCTTGCTATGCATAAATCTCTTTTCCGCGATGCATGAATCTTTTTTCCCGCGATGCATCACCTTTTTCTCGCGATGCATGAATCTTCTTTTGCAATGCATGAATCTTTTGATAATGCATCCCTGGTACCGAACGAAGATAATGCTTCACCGAGCAACAGGGTGATCTTCTAGGTATCTTCTGGGTGGCGATATCGTCTCAATTGACAATCTAATTAAAATGACCCTCGGAGTAGTAGTATCATCTCATTTGACAATACGATATTAATGGGTCTATGGGTAAGAATATTATCATGTCTGATAATAATGATGCAGATAAATATCCTCCAGGTATCTTTAGTTGCTGGAAAACAAATAAAATTTCTCTGTCCAAGGTTTTCATTTGTTCCATCTCCGAACATAATTGCATATTCATTATGGACCTCTCCTTTGTTGATAATTTGAATGAAATAATGCAACTCATATTCCCAAATCTTTGATATAAGAAACATAAAATATTTCCTATATCCACAGAAAAATTGTCAATTTTTGGGGAGTTCCTCGCCCTTTCAACTTCTCCATATTCATTGAATGGAGGAATATGATGATCCTGAGGCAAGCTTATAGACCTGCATCTACAGAAAAATTGTTAGTTTAAAAATGAATTGATCTGTGTCGATCTCTTCGATTGTCTGCTCTTTGTTTAATTGTCTCCGATTGATTTCTCCGATCTCCCGCTTCTTGATAGATAGGACAAAACATTTTTATGCAAAATATTTGAAACACGAAATAGATTTTTTAAGGAAAATAGATTTTCAAAAAGTGATATTTGGAAAAGGTCACTGTCAAGTGTCATGTCACGTCATGCTTAACGAACGTCTTTGTAATTGATGCCTTGAGGTCTATCTGATCACTTGCTGGGAAGTATTCAAAGTTGTTCTAAATAGCCAATGAACCCCATTGAAAATTTTTGAGGTCATCCTCAAAAGTTTATGTCTCAGTTAACTAGCTCGGCGTATTTTTGACCGTTAGTGAGCAAATCACGGAATTTTTGAGATCTTCTCAAAAATTCTGTCCTAGTTGCAGATCTCAAAGTACCTTAAGTCTCGACTTTATTGGAGAGATCTTCCTCTTGAGAATTTTTTGAGTCCCTCTAAAAAATTTTGTCCAGTTTCTATTGTAAAGAAAACTAGAAATCATACGAGAGATATGACCGAGTCGTTGTGGCGCCTACGTATCCCGTTGAGGCAGGAATCAGGTCAAACGTAGTACCCCCTCACGAGGATTAACAAAAATAGAAAATTAAACAAGGAACCAACCGAGGCCGACATAGGCCGCCTACGTATCTCATTTTTTAGAATTCAGGTTGAACGTAGTTCAAATACAAATGGGATAGAATTCTAAACAAAAATGATTACAAGGAAAAAAAGGAGGTTACAAGAAAAAGATAGAAACTGGGTCTTCCAACATGGTATCTTTTAATTAGATTGATGACTTGTGAGATCCAATGTTTATGCTCAACCATGTAATGTCATCAAACAAATGTATCGATGTGTTCTTTAAGCAAACTGATAAGTCCTCTCTCATGTGCTTTTGTCAGATATGCACCAATTTTGATTTCTTTGATACATTCATCATTTTTCTGATTCACTATTCCGATCTCTTCTGAATTCGGCTCATCGTGACTCTCGAACTGTCTGAATTCCTTAACCAGGTGTTTGGGTACCATGATCTTCTTATTGTTGTCCTTAAATTCGTCCGCATCTACCCCATTTTGTTCATTTAGCTTGTGACATGACATGGTATTGACAAATTTAAAAATTATTTCACTGAAATTATAGACAGATACTGTTAGATAGCAATTATAAAGCAAGTAAAGCAAATTTACGCAATTAAGGAGTTTTTCATTTGAAATAAGAGAATAAGAACTCTGGCCATGACAATAAATTATTTTGCCTTTTTTTTCAAAATGTTAGGAGGGAGATTAAAACATATTGAGGCAAAAACAGAGTAAAGGATGGGTCTCAAGCCTCATTCGGAACACCACCAATTTTAGAAATAACATAGAAAATTGTCTATTTCTACCAAGACGAGCGAAGAATCAAGAGCGGAGTGGATGTCCAGTTAGACATTTTCTCATTTGTCTTGTTGTCTAGTATGACTGACGTCTTAATCATCGCTTCAAGCACAATATCACATTCTTTGAACAAATTTTTGATTCCTTCCCCTAGACCATTTTGCATTGGAAAAGACTGACCTGAGTGAGGCAATGATTTTGGGAAAGCTTGATTGATTTTCTGCTTGTTCTGACCCTCCTTTGACACTAAAGCAAAAGCTTGAAGAGGTGCCATGATCCCAAATTCGGATTTCTCTCTTTTGGTTGGAGAAGCTATAACTTTCTCAAGCTTTTCAAGGTCGGCTGAGATTATAACTTTCTCCACATCCAAATCTTATTCGACTTCAATCATATTAATAGTCGCCCCTCCATGATTCAGCATAGGGTTACTATTGGCATTAAGAGTGGTTGTCTGAAGAGTGGTGGCTTTTTGATCTATCAAGTCTTGAATTTTATGCTTCAAGTTGATACAATACTCAGTAGTATGCCCAGCCTTCCTGAATGGTAAGCACAGTGAAGATCAGGTCTATAAAACTTGGAGTTAACATTGATGTTTTTTGGATCTATTAACTGTATCAGGCCAGCTGATTTCAATCTCTCAAAAAGTTGTGTTCGGCTCTCAATCAAAGGAGTAAAGACTCTAGAAGGTTTCTTCTCAAGATTTAGGCAAGGAGGATCGTAATTATTTCCTGGATATAAAGGTACTTGACGATAGTTTGGAGGATTTTGATGAGTTTGTGCTGGCGTTTGGAAATTTGGATATTGTGGATCTCGGTAGCTAGGAGGGGTGTTTTGGTAGTGTGGTGGTGGAGTTTTGTAACTTGATTAGATATTCAAACAATTAAATGATGGAGCTTGGTAATATGGATGGGTATTTTGGTAATGTGGCGGTGGAGTTTGGTAAACATGAGGTGAAATTTGGCAACTCGGTGGTGGAGTTTGGTAATTAAGAGGTAGGATTTGGTAACTTGGTGGTGGGGTTTGATAATTAGGAGGTGGGATTTGGTAGCTTGGTGGTGGAGTTTGATAATTTGATTGGGTATGACAAGCTGGATATGAATTTTGTGGAGCTCGAGGATAACCTTTGTAAGGTGAGGATTTTCTGAAGTGTCCTTTTCCATCAGATGCTCAGGAAATAAAAGACACATCCTCTCTCTTCTTTTTCAACAATCCTGAAGATTCGGTTGGGGCGGCAACGCGAGAAATCTTTCCAGTTTTAATCCCATCTTCGATAGCCTCACCTACCTTGACTATTTCCGCAAATTTTGCTCCAATGAGCAACATTATCCTGTCATAATACTCTGGCTCTTGAATGCGTATGGACACTTCAACGATCTCCTTCTCAGACATAGGAGGTTGAACCCGGGCGACCTCTTTTCTCCACCTATACGCATATTCACGATAACTTTCAGCGAATTTCTGCTTAATTCTCTCCAAAGAATAGCGATCAGGAACGATCTCTGCATTGTAGGCGAACCGTTCGACGAAATCCTTAGCTAGTACATTCCAGCTAGACCATTGTTTTATCTCATGGGAGGTAAACCATTCCAACACTTCTCCATTCAAACTTCGGCTAAAAAGCCACATTAATAAAGCTTCATTCCTTCCATCTCCCACGAGTTGGTCACAATAAGCTCTCAGATGAGCCAACGGATTTTCGATCCCTCCAAAAGTGTTGAACTTCGACACTTTAAACCCTTTCGGAGGTCCAGATTCGGATGGAAGCACAGATCCTCATAACTCAACCCATCGACTTCAGGAATACAGTGCAGCTCCTTCATGGCTTTCCTGATCTCTTCTTTCATACTCAACTTGACTCCCTATTTCTTTGACCTCCACTCTCTCTCTTGTTCCTCATAGTGTTCAAACTCGAAACAGTTGACATAAGGTTTATTTGGAATTGGAATTTGGAAAGTAGTTTTTTGAGGTAATGGCAGAGCAATTGAGGGATTCTGGGTATTTTTAGTGACTTGGTAATTTTGGGGGAAAGTCTGGGGGTTGGTATGTTGATTTTGGTGATGGGGAAAGATTTGCGGATTGTTGACATTTTGATTTTGATGAGGAGGGCAAGCTTGCGGATTGACATTTTGATGAGGAGAGAAGGTTTGAGGGTTGGTACCTTGAGGAGGAGGTGGTTCTTGGTAAGAGAGGGAGGCATGATGGGGATTTGGGGCGGTTAGGTCGATGATTGGGGGATTTTGAGCGGGGTTAGAGGGTGGGTTCTGAACATGTTCTACGCTTAGAGAAGGAAATTGGAGTGGAGGTCTTCTATCTCCTTGAGGGTTGAAAGCGAAAATTGTATTAGGCAAATCTTGTCTTCTTTGCATTTCGACCCTCATTTCAGCAATTTGTTGCATAATTAATTCATTTTGATCAGCGGCGGCAGGCTGAGCCATGACAACATCAGTCAGGTCAATCTCGTCATTGTTATCACCCATAGTAGCCTTTCCTTCTTGCGAACTTTGATCGGGGAAGGAATCTTTAGGGGCCTTAGATCTTGTGAAATAAGGGTGTTCAGCCAGCTTATCAACACAGATCAGTTCTAATTACCTGACGAAAGAAAAATAACTCAAAAGGTAAACGTGTTAGTCTATGTAAATGATACAAAATATCACACATATGACCACAAACACACAAAAGTTGCTCCACTTGAAGATAAACTAGCCTATGTATTTAGAGAAATGACTAAATAGACGGAAATTTGTCTATTTGCTTTTGAGCTTAGTGAATCAGAAATGTCAACTTGAGTTGAGACAAAATTGATTGTATCTTTTATTGTCATATTTTTTATTTTTTATTTATATGGAACTCTATTTTCCTTGCAAGAGTTGGAAAAGATAAAATTTCTCAAAATGGGGACCGATCCTTGAAAGGCTGCCTACGTATCTCCAAGGGAGAATTCAGGTCCTACGTAGTTCGACCTACGTGAATCTCTTTTGATTTGAGATGGTGAATTTCTTTCTCATATGAGAGAGTAAGATTTGAAAAATGAAGTTCAAATTTTGTTGGGAAACTAAAGACTCGAAGAATATTTGGATGCACTTTTGATAGTGACTTGGTATTTTATGCTTAGAGATTCTAAAAACAATTCGAAGAGGAGTAAGCTAGAATATCTCCAAATAAATCAACATATTTACACAAACAGTTATAACACATAAACAAATATTGTGTGTTCTAAACATATATGTGACCTTTTTATGCCTAGGGTAGGCCTAACGATTTGAAAGATGTTTAATGTCACTATAAACATTCATTGTCTCGAAACCCAATTTTATACAAATTTTATGAATAAACTGAATAGGATACATAATAGGAAAAATGGGTACACATCCTAAACTATGCCTCCAAGGAAGGTTCCTCGCTCTTGAGCTTCTTATCGTCTCCGGATGCCAACTCCTTTGGATGGACTAGTAGTTTGTAAAACTCTTTCTTCAACTAGAATAGGCTATAATCTACTTCTTACCTCAGGGGACAATGATTTTTCAAACAACGTATACATCCTTCAAATTTAAACACATAAGCATGAACGTCCGTTTAGGCCATGGGCCGGTTTGGACTCAAGGTGGTCTTTCTAATGGTCCCAACACACCTTGAGTGTTGGGTCATCTTAGTTCAATGCTCTAAAAGGGGATTTGGTTTCGCTCTACGCTAGTTGACTAAGAGTAGGATTTATTTGAAGTGGACTGGTGACCCAAGTAGACTACTTAGGCTGAGGTAGTTAGCGACCGTTGACCATCTAGTGGCTAACTACATTCGCCAGGGTACCCCGAGAAATAATTTGGTTAACGAACGACTGCGATCCGCATAATCATCTTTTAAGTGAGAAATAAAAAAAAGTCATTTGACAGAATAGATGATATGCATGCAATGACAGTTTAATATCATAATTTAAGCAAATAAGGTACATACGAGGCAAAACAATTCAACAAATATTAGCAAATAGTCAAAAAGGTCAAGTCATTATGGTTAGAACCTAATTAAATCCCCAGCAGAGCCGCCATTTCTGTTATGCTGTAATTTTACTATCTATAGAAATATCACTTTTTGAAATGTTCTAAGTATAAGACAATTTGAGAAAATTACTTAGAAAAGAGTCGCCGCTTAATTTTTTAAAGAAATTAAGAAAACGTATAGTTTTCAAAGATTTAAACATAAAAAAATCATTTGAAAATACCAAAGAGGGTTCGGGGTTCAATCTACACTTCGAGAAGGATTCAAGCATTCGAAGTACCCACTAACATGCGGTTGACCTACAACTTGACTAAAAGATATTTTGACTATTTTTTGGAAAAAAAGTGATTTAACATAAGAATAATAATTTACAATATTTGGTTAACTTTGAGAAAAATAGTTAAATAAATGACATATTTTATTTCATTTTATTTTTTTAGAGAAAGGGATCCAAAATGAAACATTTGACTCGAAATACAAGTGATTAGAATATTAATAAAAACTAGATTAATTATAATTTATTTTGAAATAATAATTTAAACCAATTTAATAAATTAAAGCATGAAAATCATTTTAAATTAATTGACTAACCTTTTTGAGAGAATGACTAAGTAAGAATTATTTTTTTAATTAATTGAAAAGGTTTTGACTAACATTTTTAAAGTTTATTTGAGAAAAATACTTCAACTTAAAACAATTTTAAAATGAATATAATGTGATTAAGTGAAAAGCATTAAAGAACATCTCTTTTTAAGAACCAAAGGTTTAACTTAATTGAAGATATAAAATTTTGACCACTATACTTGATTAAAAAAATAAATGAACACAAAAACATGAAATGTATTAAAATTAAACCGACACAAAGAAAATAACTCCCCTTTTGGGGAATCTAATTAATCTAATTAACAATTCTAAAGTTAGAGTTAATGATAAGAAAAACAAACAATAAATAAAGACAATTAAATAATTTAGAGGTAAAGGAGAAATGAATTTGGGTTCCCTTTTGGGCCAATTTCGCTGAAAATTTTAGGGCTTTAACCCAAATCCCCTTTTTGCATATACAGCGGATGTATATCAGTGTATATGAGTGTATATATCAGCTCTTTTCATGTATCTCTTGCTTCCGAACACCTGTATTTCGCCTCAGATCTATATTTTCACACTTTTTGACCTGTATATTGATGTATAATGAATGTATACAGTGTATACTGCAGGTATACATCACATATACAACCCCTTTTTGGCTTTTGGAACACTCATAAGCTAATTTCCATCCCTGTGCTTCGGTTTTATTTGCCCGCTGACTCGAACGATGAAGAAAAAGAATAAATTGAGCTTTTATGGCTCGACTCGAGAGTGCTAGGAGGAGAAGTCCACCATGGACTCGAGAGGGATTCATATAAGAAACAAAAAAAAAAGAATAAAATTAGTACATGAGAAGAAGCAAATGAAGCATAATTCAATTGAAATAAAGGGTAACTTAAGCACTTAGAAAAACCAGAATGCAACCAAAGACACCATAGGACAAATGATTACTATCGTATCAATTGGGAGAAGCACTTATTATTTTTTTCAACTTGTGAATTAGTGGTGGCAGAAAGGAAATCAAAGCATGATAGGAAGTAATATATTTAACACTAGACTATCACAATCTAAGCATAAGGAAATTTCAAGGCATATCCGCACACACACAAGAGTAAAAGTTTATAAGCAAGCGAATATGGATGTAATAAAAGCAACTCACAATATGGTAAACAAATTAAATAGTTGGTAATTAACCAAATTCAATATAAAGGGAGAGAGTGCGGGCTAATGAACAATCAACTATGCATCTACAAACAATCACATTTGAAACTTGGCAGTGACAAAAGTACGCATATGGACAGCAAGAACAACAAAAAATAAAATGGTCGTCATCGCACACCCGAATAATAAAAAAAATAAACACAACATGAATGCAGCCATAAAGCATGTCTCTTTAGGTATTATATACTCAATATATCATTTTGAGGAAGGCATACAGTGATGAATTGAACAAACCCGAAATGCAATAGAGACATGAAAGAAAAGAACAAAAAAAAATAAAAAAATAATAAAACTATGCAGCAGTGAACATCCTTCCAATCTTAGTACAAACTACTCCCTTTTTGATCAAATTTAAATACAATCTTTTGATCTATACCTCAATGCTAATCCAAATATCGAGGCATAAACACGAAAGTGGCATAGAAAGGCCATAAGCGTATGCAATAGTTATAACAAGTTCATATGACCCCATATAACCAATAGCAAAGCAAGCTAACATCATAACGGCAAGCAAACGAAGGCGTGGCTAATGGTTATGCATTTGTTGACTCTAACATATGAATGAGATAATGGCCAGAATTTAAACTTTAAATGACACTCTAGGCTCCGAACCAAATGGTGACAATCAAAGCTTTAAACCGACTAATCCTCACCTCAAAAATTATAAAATCAACATTCTGCGGATCACTACATTCAGGCGGCCTAGGACGGTGAACATTCATCCTCGAACAGGAGACTATACGACATCTAGGCAACAACTAATTTCAACAGAGGCGAGTAGATCTTAGCGTAAATTAAACAAGATATTGAACTAAACCGAAAAGATATTCAACATAAATGACTCGTTCCAATAAACATCAAGCGATCATATTAGTGAAACTCAAAGTGGAACCCAAAAGCAGATCAGTCCATCATGCTTACTGAGGAGAGATTCATGGGAAGAGCGAAGCTGATGTAAACGATTAAAACAAAGAAATGACATATTCTCAACAGCAAAATTTCCACCATAGATTCAACCTATGACACATGATACTGAAACAAAATGCAAGAGCAAACTGAGATTACCTTTCTTGAGGCAGCAAACTGAGAACAAAACGAGCCAAAGAGAACAACGACTTCTTACACCGGTTTAGACTCAAGCAATAGACAGGGAAATTTGAACCAACCTTCAATCAAAGCTTTTCTTGGAACTTAGAATTAGAGAATCGTTTCAAAATTTCTTAAGGGTAAAATGACTATTGCCAAAGAACTCGAACTCAGAAAAAACCTCTTTGTAAGCTATTTTTCATGCATGACCCTCAAATTCCAATCTTTTTTCACCTTCCCTAATCACTAAGGGTAGAGGGTTATTTATAGGGGAAGTTGGGGCCTTTTTGGGGGGAAATCCGTTGAGCAAAATCTCAAAATCTTTTGAATTTCTTCCCCTTTTTCAAAGGCAAACAATAAAAGACGTTGTGCAGCCTGTGACTCCGTGAAAAGGGGAAAAAAGGAGACGATTGGACGACAGGCGTATGGGCGGACATTGTTGCGCCTAGATTTGCCGCTGGATTTTCGGGTTTGCCGAGATTTTCGCGTGAGGAAGACGATATTGGGCAGTGAGGTCGCGTAATGTATGTTGTTGTGCGCTGCTGTTGTATTGTATGGGTGGGTCTTTTTTGTGGGACTGGGCTACTGTTAAGGTTGGGAATGGGGCTGGGTTAGTGGAAAATAGAAGGGGAATTGATTTGGGCTGCTGAAAAGAGGTAAAAAAGGCCCAAAATTGGTCTCCAAATGGGTTTAAGGTGAGGTCGAAGATGGGTTAGATCTTGGAGTTTAAGAAATAGTCAAATTGAGTTAAATTAACAAATTCGGCTAAACCCAAAATAAGACGAATTAATATTAATTAATTAACGAGCTTCTTAATCTTAACGAAATAAAATAATTAACTTAATTGTAAACTAATGATTCAAAATTATAACCATAATTTAAACTAAACCAAATTAATAAAATACTTACTAAAATTAAAATCTTTTTGAGATGATCTTCGAAATGTTTATAAAATATACTAATTATATACAAGATTATATAAAACATATATATTACTTAAAAATTATAAAAAATGATAAAATTAATTAAAAGTAACTTGAAAAATATTTTGAACTTTATAAAAACTAATTATTTCAAAATTCGTTTGGAATTTAAGAAGCTCGGTGATTAATCTATATTGTGGAGGTCCAAAATTGGGTGTCAACAGATATTTATGATAATATTTTTAATTATAATTTAATTTAAATTATTATTAAAAAAATATACTATTAAGAGAAGAGGACTGACCCGACAAATCCTGTAGCACACGTACTTGTGGGCTGGGCCGATCATTTTCTGGCCCACACAAAAAAATGGGCTAGCCCGGCCTGACCCGCCAAATTTCAAAGCTTGTATGGGTTAGCTCGGATGAGATGGACCAACCCATATTGATAGCTCTAGCCTTACTGCTTGGTGAAGGAACATTCTCAATTTTGCAGCTTTGCTATGTAAAGATTTTGAATATGAACGTCTAACTAATCTTACTGCTTGAACACTACAATTCATTTTTAGTTCAGGCCACAAAATGAAACAGAACGAAGTGACTGTTTTACAAATTACATTTTGAAAGTAGTATCATGCCACATATCTCAAGTGTCTATATGTTTATTGGAGTTAAATATCTTAAAAGCTTATTCAATTTTGAAAATTTATCTAGTAAAGTTATTAAACTTTATTTTATATCAATAAAATCACTTAACTTAAGTTTTTATATCAATGAAATCACTCAACTAAATTTACATTAAAAATAATCTAACCTAGCAAAATAAAATGTCTTTTTATGCCATATATAATTAAGCTTTTAACTGTGTTAGTTTCACCATTAACGTGAATAGGATAGAAAAATTGCTTGTTTAATATAAAACAATTTTCCGTTAATTTCTTACCATATGAATTAAAATCTATAATATTTTTTGTCCGTTAAAACTCTTTAATAAGTTTTTTAATTTATTTGTGAAATTAATATTTATATGGCATAAAACAAATATTTTATTCGTCATATTATATTTGTTAATGTAAAATTTAGTTGAGTGGTTTTATTGATACAAAAGTCAAAGTTAAATGATTTTATTGATACAAAACAAAGTTCAATGACTTTGTTGCATCTTTATTTGTTATATCATCATAAAGAGTATTATAAACTTCATGCTGATCATAGCCCCCCTTACTTGTACTTATCTCTATTTATATCTTTTAATTTATTTATTTTTTAAAAAAAATAATGACTTTGCTAAATAAATTTCTAAAGTTGAATTATTTCTTGAATTCATTTTCAACTCAAAAGTCACTCAACTATGACTTCTTTGCACAGAAAGTTACTCAACCTATTTAATTATTTTTTTCACATAAATTTTCTGACATGGAATTTTTCTTTTTAACCAAAATTTTAAGAACCAAATATATATCCATTTAAACCATTTAATCCGACCCGCTAAAAATATAATATTGAACTTTTTATTTTACCACTAATTCCCCAAAATCATTCGCTCTTGTCTCCTTCTTTCTCCTAAGCATTCTTCTTCTTTTTTTTAAAAAAGGAAAAGAATTGGTCATGATTAAAATAGATTTTTTTATAATAACTTAATAAATTGGTCATGATTAAAATAGATTTTTTTATAATTACTTATCTCAAGGTATCAAGCAAACTCATATATATATTTTATTTAGAATACATCAAAAATTGACAAGATAAATTGAAAATTGTACTTTTTTAGAACGATCATCATCAACCTATTCAAGTTATATTTATTCTGATTTCTATCTTGTTTTGAAATTATAGATATTATTTTGTCATCATAATTATATTTTAAAATAAAAATAAAAATGGGATAAGAAAGTCAAAACGCGACAAATTTTATTTAAGTATTTAAAAAAATATAACTAAAAGAAACTGATAAACGCGACAAGGTATATTATCTCCGATAAATTTGGCTCGAATCCCGAGATTCTGCATGAAATGGAAACCTTCCCCTCCACTTCTGACTTCCCGCATGTGTATATATACAAGTATCTGCTCTCTGTTTCCTTCATTAATTCATACACACACAGAGTGCAGAAAAAAAAGAAACAAGAAAATAAAGATTTTCTATAATCGTTTTCTGGAAATGAGTAATCTGTCGGAGCTTCGTTACAGGACGGAGCAATTGATAATGAATCTTGGTGAGAGTAGTATTCGCGAAAATGTTCTTATTGAACTCAACAATTTCATCATACAGCAATCAACTGAAGCAATGCGCATGGATCTTGGATTTCACTTGTGGAACTCTGAACTTACACTCACCATACTTTTACAGGTAGCTATATCATCCAATTGATTCATTGTAACTTCACTACTCTTAATTGATTTATGGATCTAATTTTGATTTTAGGAAGTAGTAGCAGTGTACCCCAAGCTTTTAGACCCAACATTAACTATGGCGGAATCTACTCGACTTTGTAATGCTCTTAATGTATTTCAGGTGAATATACTTTTCGGTTCTGTATGATTTTCAGTAGTCATGATATATTGCCTGTAAAGGCGATTAAAGATGGAATAAATTAATCTTTTATGAGTGCAGTGTATGGCTTCTCACCCAGATGCAAGAATGGGGATCCTCAAAGGTAGCAACAACAAATTACTTATTTAGATTGTGATACGGAACAAGACTTATTTCAGTAGTTTATTCTTTTTTATGCAGCAAACATACCATATTTTCTTAATCCATTTCTCCGAATCTCTGAAAATGTGATGAGGCCTCTGCAATTTGTGATGCTTAGCATCTTGAATCTTATTGCTGCCCTAGCAAAGGTGATAATACAGTACCTAATTTACCTTTAAGCATGAGTCTTTAAGTAAATTTCATCTATCAAATGTGATGTATCATAATCTGATCCTAACGAGTACTAATTATACCATGTTCTGAATTCATGACTTTCTTGTACAGTTCGATGAGTCATATGGACAAGAAATTCTTCTTTTATTGCTAGACACACAAGTAGTTCCTTTATGCATGCACTGCATCCTTCATGGTGATCAACTGATACGGAAGGTTAGTTAGGCCTGCCTACAGCGATCATCCGAAATGCTTCTACTGTGATCAACTTTTATACATGTAGTTCATATGAATTTTTTTTTGAATTAACCAGAATAAAAGATCATAAAATTAAGAACAAAGCAGAGGAGGGGTTTTGCCAAGAAGGCCCTTCTTTGTTGCTTTAAAAGAAAGTTTAGAATGAAAGAATTGAAGAAATGACCTGGTGATATCGTTTAGTAATGTTTGTTTTCATGATTCTGGTCCTCTCTCTTCTCTTCTTATTTGTTGTATAAGGAGGTAATTATAAGAGAGTGTATTTGAGTTGAAAATGGTCAAATACTCCCGAGAGTTTTTACATCCATATAGTTTTTTTTACACAGTGTAATTCATTTGAAAGTGAGACCATGATAAGCAAACTTTTCGACTCTCTTTTTCAACCTTTTTTCTGAATTTCTATTGTTGATATGTCTGTGCAGGTTGCAACACTCATACTTATGAAAATTTTGATGCAAGAGAAAAGGTTAAAATATTGTTGTGCTCTCCCCGCTCTTTTTCTGTTAGTGATACAAGTCCTGCGTCAATTGGTAGAAACATTTACTTCTGAAATCCCTTGCTCACAGCAGCTAAAATATGTTGTTCAATGCTACCTAAGTCTTTCGCGAGTAGCATGGGTAGGTGGGTAATTTGTTTTTGTCCCTGCTGCTCTTATGGTGAATTAGTCTCTAATTATCAACAACATTATTGTTTGATTTGATCTTTCCCTTCATGATGCAGGGTATATGATACAGTGAGAACCAATTTTCCACAACAGCTAATTGACAACACTTTTGGCATCATTATTCGTGTGAGTCCATCGTCTTATTTCTTCCCACAGATCAACATCCCTCTAGCTAATGTACAAAACCAAAATATACTTTATGATATTAAATAATAATTTTGTGTTTAATTTGCAGGACGATCCGGAGATTCCAAATATGCTGCATCAGTTAGTGTTGAATCTAACTCGTCAACCACCACAATAATTGCTAGTAGATATAGATAGCAAAAGTGTTGGGAAGGAATTCAAGTAACTAGTAGAAAGAGCTACCATATATAGAGATTAAACTAGAACAATTTTGCAGCTTTACTATGTAATGATTTTGAATATGAACCTCTAACTAGTCTTACTGCTTGCTGAATGAGAATTCTCCTTTTACTATTTTGCTGTAAGAAGTTACTGCATTATTTGGTCTTGTATAATCACATCTTACATAATTAATATTTATATTACTAATATGTGCATAATTTTAACCAGTAACAACCAAACGCCTCTCGAGTTTTTCATGATCACATGGACTGTGTAAAAATTCATAGTTAAATGGTGCAGAAGATACACCTTCCACTGTGTTGTCAATGTCGTTATCTATACCAGATGCAACATATTCTTCTATTCGGAGTGTACCACTTAGGTCAATACTTGGCAAAATTTTGATATCTTGTGGTGTTAGTTCTTCGTCGTCTAGTGGCGCCTGGGCTTCAGTTTGATCATTTGTGGTGTGGAAGTCCTATGGTATCTAGTGTATTATGAACACTATCGTTCAGGCCACAAAATGAAACAGAACGAAGTGACTGGTTTACAAATTAAATTTTGAAAGTAGTATGATGCCACATTATCTCAAGTGTCTATATAATGAGGTTAGTTCTCAAGGACTCATGAGAGAAAAGGTTCTCATAATAGTCAATAGCAGCTTCTGAGATATTATCCCCCCCTTCTATCTACTGATTGTCGTCACCTTTGATTCTACCTTTGATCATGTTATGGAAATATTTTGTCTCCTTCTAAACTCTACTTTAGCCTGGCTTTCTGCTTCCAAAAAGAATGAACATTCTTCATGTGCATGATGTAGTTTGTTCACCTCATTTCTGTTGTTGGCATTATCATCTGCCTGGAGCTCTTCTGTTCTCCTTCTTCAATCATTTTTTCAAAACTTTTAGCCTCTTCAAAGATGTCTCCAATCTCTGTTTTAGACTAGTGGCTAAGAGCTTTGCTCACAGCTTTGAGTTTTTGTTGAACCTTCCAGCAAGCAGTCCCCTCTATGTGAATATTCCATGCTTATTTCACAATATTCTTGAAGCCAAAATTTGAAGTATTTTGGATGATTTTCATTACTATCCCCAAACGGGATTAGAAGAGGGCAGTGATAAGATCCATTTCTAGCAAGGTGTTGGACTGTAGTGGACTTGAAAAGCTCTTCCCATTCATTGTTGATTAAATATCTATCCAATCTTTCCCGCATTTTTTTTGTGATTGCTACACCATGTAAAGTTGTTATCAGAGTAACCCGCATGCAATTATCTATATAGTTAATAATAGGCGTGCTATCCGTGATGTTGAAAGGATTGCCACCTTTTCTTTCTTCCCTAGATATGATGGTGTTGAAATCACCACATACTGCCCATGGAAAAGAGCATGAAGTAGCATGACTTCTGAGTTCATCCCATAAATTTTCTCTCTTTGATAGTAGATTTGGCATAGACAATAGAGAGATACATAGGGGAATCTTCGGAAATATTGCTCACTTCACAATTGACCAATTGTTCAGTATCTAAGGTGATTACACAATTGACATCATTGTGGCCAGAAAAGCCAAACTTTGTTGTTGACATTAGAGAAACATCCAGACATACCAAATTTCCGAGAATAGTGCGTGGTGTATTTTTGAACCATCCACCAAAGGTTCTTGGATAGCAAAGAGTGAAATTTTGTGTCTCTGGATAAGAGATATAACAATCTCAGTTGCACCTTGGGATATCATCCCTCTAAGGAGGCTAATCATTGGTATTTTTTCGTTGGGACTCTTTGTCTTTGGGATCTTTGAAGATCTTTAGGCTCGACAGGTTCTTTTGATATGGGCGTCGCTTTATTGTTGAGGCTTCTAGGGGATAGATGATCCTGCATATTTTCAGCAGTCCCCTCAGAGCTAGTTTCAGAAACTTGATCCCTTTTACAATCATCAGCCTCCTTTTCAAAATGAGGGGTTATTTCTTCATCACTTACATTCTGGTTATCTCTACGAGTATCAACTGAGAGAGTAAGACTTTCATTCTGAAGATGATGACTTATGTGTTGGTTGTTCTGATGATTTAATTCCTCCTGTTTCTTCTTTTTTTGCTAGCCCTTTTCCTGGCTCGAGCACTTTGTGGAGTGTTGTTATTCACTTCTATAGAGACCAAGTACTTATTTGGACATTGTTTCTGAGTGGTCAAGTGCGCCGTCTACAGGGCTGTCTTAACCCCTAGGTCACTAAAGTCATCGCTTGGGGCCCCCATTTTTAAAAAACACTTACTTATACATATCCTTTTTAAAAAAAATTATATGTACTATGAGTGCTATGATTTCTACTAAGGAAATTGCATATGAGATGAATATAAACCTGAATTTCATAAGAAACAACTTAATGAAAATATGGATTACAAAATCACAAAGTCCCTTGAAGAATATTTTAGAATTGATTACTTTATATATGTAGAGTAGATCAAACTATTTTTTCACTTCAAAATAAATTTGAACCAATTGAAGCATATGAAAATATTTTTTATTTCTTATTTAGTGGTAAAATATTGAGATCACTAGATAATGAGAATTTTAAAAATTATTGTGTTAACCTTGAACTTTCTTTAACATGTAATAATTATTCTGATATTGATGATTTAGATTATTTTTTTTGAATTAAAAGTGTTAAGAGAAATAATATAAGTAGAAGATAGTGATATAATGAAAATACTCAATCAAATAAAAAGACTTGATTCTTTTCCAAATACACATACTGCTTATAGAATAATGTTAACAGTTCTTGTAACTGTTGCCTCAGCTGAAGGAAGTTTTTTCGAAATTAAAATTGATTAAATCTTCTTTAAAATCAACAATGTCTCAAGAGAGATTGAATGAATTAGCTATATTATTATTTGAAAGAAATTATTAAAACAAATTGATTATAAAATAGTATGTAATGACTTCCCATCTAAAATAGCTAGAAAAGTAGATTTTAAATGAAAATACATATGATGAAAAACAAAATATTAGGGCCCTCTCTTAAATTTCGCTTTAGGCCCCTAATGTTATTGAGTCGGCCCTGGCCGTCTACATGGTTGTCGTTGTAGTTATTCACTTGAGACACCTCCTTACCATTGTTCAGTTGAGAGGTAATGTTCAAATCTTCCTTACGGAGGCCTGATTACGATCAAACTCAGAGGACTTAGATAAAAAAAAACCTGTGTCCTGATTTCTTTTTTTCATCTGGAAGTTGCTAGGAGATTCAACGGGTGGACTATCACTGTTCCTTTCTATGGTAAAGGGCTCAGAGATATATATTTCCCCCTTCCTTATGACTAATAGTACCAAAAACCATGTTACTGATTATAGGAGGCCGAGTGTTTGCAGTGCTGTGCAATAATGACAACAACTTCACAATTGTGGACACCTGTATACAAATTCCTCCTCAGTTCGTTTATGAAATAAGACAGTTCTCCTTCAATCATACAACAGATCGGCTTGATGTGCGTCTTATCTTTCTTCTAATTCCTAGATAAGTTTGTCAAATCATCAAAATAAAGCATAGTACTGCATCATAAGAAAAATGCACCATCGAAACAAGCAAAATAACATCAACTTCTCCATATATTTTAACAAACAAATAGACTACAACACCATTAACATGAACAACAATCATATCATATATATATAAAAGAGAACATTAGGCCCGCCTACGTGGCGTCACCACAGACGAGAATTTTCTTTTAATTTATTTATTTTCAAAACTAGCCTTCACAATTCATGAAAAATTGTGACTTTTATGAAAAGTTGTGACTTTTAAGAAAAGTTGCAACTTTTATGAAGAGTTGCGAATTTTATGAAAGGTTGTGACCTTTTCGAAGGATTGTGACATTTCCAAAGAGTTGTGACCTTTCCGATAAGACACTATAAACATTTGTTTACACTACCCTCTTTGTTGTCTAAAAATAGAGGGATTTCCTCTCATTTTAAAACAATGAAACTTCTGAACTACTTCTTCTTCTTCTGCACAATTAAATATTCATGTACTTTGCTCCTGTTGAGTGACTTACTGACACCATTGTTTTTGTATCAATATGTTGGTGAATAAAATCGTTCCATCTTACGAGGATCTAACTTTAAACCTCAGGTATTAGAGGGGAATAATTTTCTTAAGGGGACACTGTGCACTTAGTGGACTCGATTTTTTTCTTTCTATTTCATTCTAATTTACATATTCTGGTTTTTTTACAGTCATTAATTTATGCTTATGATGTTAATTATTGTTTTTGAGTACATGTTTTAAACTCTGTTGTTTATGTTTCTGCAAAGTTATTGTCTCCAGTTATATTGAACATATATACATATAGTAGGTATATTCATTGTGCAAGAAATAATTATTGTACCCACTTCCAAGAATTCATGTTTTGCTATTCTATATAAAATTATATGGCTTAAAAGCTATATATAAGCTTACATATTACTCCCTCTATCCCATTTTATATGTCATCCCTTTCTAAAAATAGGTGGACCACAATATATGTCATTTTATAAAATTTATGCATAAATTATCATATTTTGCCCATTATACCCTTGATAGAATAATTAATTAATCTTGAAAATGTATTTACTTTGACTAACCTAGAAAATCTACAAATAATTAATTTCATTGGGAGAGTACTTCATTCATTAATTAACTACTTTCTTTATTCACTACTTATTCTATAAAATCTGATTTTGAAAAAAAAAAATTAACAAACAAATTTAAAATAAAAGATGAAAAAAAATCAAAAATAATCTTGAAAGTTGAAGCTTGAAAATAATGGAGGTTACAACAACATGAATCATCTCTAATGTAGTTAAACAGGAATTAATGAAATATGAAATAAAAAAATAACAGAAATTTCAACAAACCAATATTTGTATTTGACTCTTCCGATAATATATCTTCTTCTGATGCAGTTTGCAGCCCTTCAAATGGTACTGTAAAAATGAATTAAGTATAAAAATATAAATAAAACAATTAAAATATGAACCAAAATTTTCAACAAAACAACAAACCAATATTTGTATTCGAATTTTCTTCAATATGCGCCTCGGTGTTTAAATAAAAAAACAAATGATTTGTCGAACTAGAACTAAAATTCATTTGTTGTCTAATTTCACTATCAATAACATCAGATTCAGCAGGAAAATTTAGATCAATTTAAAGTAATGGAATTTGAATATTTTGTGATGTTGTCATGTTTGCTTTAAGAATTTATATATAAAATATAAAAAAAAAAAATTTTACACAAAATATATAGGAAATGAGGTGGAAAAAACTTAATTTTTTAAATTTTTTGGATCAATTGGTGAAGAAATTTGACTCCAAAAATAATCTCTAAAATTTAAATAGTCATCCACATGCATTTATATTTTTGAAATCTAACATATTCATCATTTATTACAAAGTTGTCTTAAGCAAACATTAAATAAGGGCATAAGGATAAAATTACCTCATTTCTTAATGCAAGTGCAAATGGAAAAGGTGACATATAATATGGGATGGAGGGAGTATCTCTTTTAACATAGATATGAAGTTTTTCACTTATCAATTGAAGAAATTAATTATGATAGTTTAAAAGTTATAATTGCTTTCATGTTCAAGCGTAATTTTTTTTTTGAATCTGTTAACAAATTTTTGAATTTTTCCTTGAGACATATATCACAATTATATAATCTATGCAGCTTAAATGTGTTCTTTTCTTAAGGAATGTCTTTGTATAT
>JAJOOR010011788.1:0-21743 GCA_036250505.1 Solanum acaule | reverse complement strand
TTCAAGTTCTCTAAAGTTCACAATTTAAAGTTCTAAAATCCTACAATAATTCAAGATTTCTAACTTTCACAATCTTATAAAGTTCTAAAATCCTACAAAAATTCAAGTTCTCTAAAGTTCACAACTTTAAGTTCTAAAATCCTACAATAATTCAAGATTTATAAAGTCCACAACCTAAAGTTCTAAATGTCACGACCCGAGTCTGCACCCTGGATGTGGATGGCACTCAAGAACTATTGCTGGCTCCCAAGCGAACCCCCATCCTGGCTGACTACAAGTGGAAGACTAACTTAAGCATGAAAAAGCTTAAAAACTGAATAAAATTCATGAAACTGAAATACAAAGCTTTAACTCAAAAGAAAACTCTGAATAAAAATATGATATTCAACTCGCCATAAAATAGGCAACTTAAGTCTTTAAAACATTTAATAAATAAATGAATAATATAGACTTCTCAACTATACTGACTATCTATGAAGCCTCTAACTGATAAAGATGGAAGTCGGGACAAGACCCACGACATCTTGACTAAACTGAAAAGTAAATGAAATCCTTTGGAAACAAGGAGGCTCACCATAGCTAACTCGAACTCCCGGATGTATCAACGAATCTCTTGTTGATGATCCTGAATACTTGTGTCTGCATCATGAGAAAATCCAGTCCAAATGGCTCAGTACGTGGAATGTACGAGCATGTAAAGGGAATTCTAAAACATAAACATAAGCTTGAAACTTGATAAAAAGGAGACATACTTACCTCTTTTTAAACTTACTCAACTCAAGGAATACTCAAGGATACTCAAAACTACTCAAACTTACTCAAATCAGAAGTATTCAAGGATAAAGTACTCAACTCTGAGATTAGATACTCAACTCAAAGATATGATATTTGACTCTGGGTACTCAATTCTGGATACTCAACTCAACATGACTGAACTCATTTCAATATAAAGCAATTTGAAACAAGTGCAATATAAAGAAACAAATTGTTTAAAAACATGTTGTCAACTCTGTGTGTATGAAAGGATACAACATAACTCTGAAGTGTATGTAAAAATACAAATAACCGTGTATATAAGAATACAATAACTTATGTGGGAGTTTCTCTAACCGACAACCATCACTTAAGAGCTATAGTGATGATACAACACTTTACCTCGCGCTGCCAAGGACCATCCTATACCTTGCCATCAGTATAGGACCTTTCTTAACTTAGTGGATCCACTAGCTTAACTTACGTGATCATCTAAAAAGTATGACCCGTTAATACCCATGATGGCTACATGATTTTCATCGAGACTTGAATTAATATGAACTCGCATCTCCACATTGGTGCTCAATACTACTCCCAAAATATACTTTAGCTCATGCTTTTAAAGCAACTTCTTTCTTTAGTTTGAGATAATTACTCAAAGCTTTGCCCAAAGGCTCTCTTGGAATCATGTTCCCTTTACTCCGCTCACAAATGTATCACGAATATAATTTGATATTGTGTACAAATACATATTCTTCTAAATTTGGACAATTGTAGAAGATACATAGCAACACTTGATACATGATAAAATGATACATTTGGTAGAGACTACTTCTTTCCATTTCATAATGTAGTTTCACCAGCAAAAGAGGATCCTCTGGAAACCATTTTTATGCAAGGAGCAATGTGGATACATCATCTCTTTCACCTTTCCCTTATGCATTTTGTGAAGGTGGAAAGGGAGGAGATCCAGTAGTTCTTTGGGAAAAAATGTGGAGTGAAGACTTACTTGGATTCTTCGAAAAATAAATGTGGAGCAATCTTACTGAAAGGAGAAAGAACAAATCTGAAAATTAAAGAATGAAGAAAGTAAAGATTGAGGGAGTGAAAATAGGAAGAGATGGAGTGAGTGAAAATAGGAAGAGATTGAGGGAGTGAAATAAGGAGTAAAAATAGGAAGAGAAACGTATACAACTTTATGTATCCGGAACAATGGGGTTTGGAAGAAAAAAAAGGGATTTTGGAAATATTTTAAAATAATAGGGAATAATAGAAATTATGAAAAATAAAGGTGTGTATATAGGTAATTTATCCAAAAATAAAAAGATGAAAACTCTTACGTCTTGACCATCGATATTTCAGTAACGAAGAAACAGATCATCACAAAATATTACTTGGTGCCTTGATATATGTGATATTCTTTGCTTTTGAGATAAAAAAATATTTAAATTTTTTAATTGTAATTTAAACATAAAATATGTTATTTTTTAAAAATAAAATTTACATATTTGAAGGATAAGTATTTCTACTGTCTCAAATTATCTGTCGTAGTTTTTAAAATAATTTTTTAAAATTTATTTATCATTTTGAAGTTTGAGACATAATTAATTATTTTTTCTCATCTTATCAAAGCAATAGTTATTTTTAAAGGCTACAACATCTCAATTTTGGGGGTGATAATGACACCTAAATAGAATAAATACATAATTAAAAAAATTGTATCATAAGACATAAGTAAGAGGGAAATAGTCAAACAACTATCCTTCAATTAATATTTACTTAAGGAGCGTGTAGGAAGTAGAAAGCAAGATCGACTCTACTATAAAGCTACTAAGACAATTGTTTGGCCCCCACTTTCTTACTGAAGATATTTTATATATTACTTTATTTTATTAAAAAAATCTTATGTACTGTATTAAATTTGAAGAGAAAATTTTGGAGAGAAAGTGCAATAATTAGGAGAGGATGGAATTTCGGAGAGAAAGTATATTACGGGATGAAATCTGAATAGTATTTTAAAAACACTCTCAATGAAGAAGTAAGACACTTCTATCAGTAATTAGAAGATATTAGTTGTCCACTATGTGTAGGTAGTCTGTATTCTTCGTTGTATGTTGCCTTCAGACTACTCAATATCAAATCACATTGATATGTTCCTCAAGCTTCTATGACCATTATAACTGGTCATTTGGGAGAACTAGTGTAACGATCGGATTCTGTCGTTATAGAAAAGTCAACAGGAAAATTTTTTGGGTCGAAAAACTTTTTCTTAGTAACTTGGAATTTTCCAACCTAGTCCAGATTTGGACGAAATTGGAGTCTTTAAGGTGTAGGAAAATCTGGTAATAATCAGGTGATTTAATTGTGATTTTGATCACATGAGTAGTTAGATAAGTCGTTAAGGAACCCGTACAACTTTACGGAATTGAATTCGGATGAATAGAACTCCCAGAATCGATCTTAGCGTGAACAATATTTTCTGAACGTCGTTGGTTAAAGGTGTGTTGTAAAATGGGGGTCTTGGAATTATTAAAATAGCTCATTGTTTTGTGCAATCCGCTTTGGCGGTGGTTTTGGTCACTTTGGCGAGGCCGTTGTAGAGGGGTGAGGGACACTATGGCGGGCCAGATGCGACTTAAAGTCGTAAATAAACCTCAAAACGACTTTATTCTGCACATTTCGATTTTTAGAGCTAAGGAACGAACCCCAGGCGACTCTTGACAGTCTTCCACCATTCTTGAGGCTAAAGGTAAGCTTTTCACTCCCCGAATCCATTTTTCGATCCGTAGAACATAATAGAATGGGTAATTATCGATGGGGGAGGGTTTTGAATTGGAAACCATGGTGGAAAAATCCCTAGTTTGGATACTTGGGTATGATCTAGGGTTGTTTGAATTGTTAGTAATCCGGGTAATTAGTGATTGTTTATTGATTCCCGTGTTATTATGATTGTTTGTAGACCAAGAACAAGCGGAACGAATTCGAAAAGGGAAGGATCAAGTTTCTTAGGGTTTCAAGCTTGTTTCGAGGTAGGTGGTGGTTGTGGTTCTATGATTGTGTGATGTATGTTTGTTCTTGCTTCATTATGATACATGTATGTCTACGAATGTTGCATTATTGATCACACTTGTTGTAAATGAGATAGATGAATAACTATATGCCATGAATCACTTCTTGATTGTATGATTATTGAGAATGTACTTGTGATTGTGATTGTGGTGTGTTGATTGGATCGGATACCGCATTTCGGTATACTAATTGGGATCGGTTGCCATGTTCCGGCATAATTATGGGATCGGTTGCCACGTTTCAGCATAAACATTGGATCGGGTACCACATTCCGGTATGCTAACAGTTTGGGTTTGGGTTCCATGAGAGTACCATTGACTTGACATAACTGTGTAATTGAGAATTGTGAACTTGATCGCTATTTGTAAATGATACTGATATTGTATATGTTCGGTGTATGCATGTTATTGTTATGTTGTAATGGCTTATGTATGTTGCACTTAGAGGGATAGCCGGGTGATCCTACCAGTACACTGTGGTTGTGTACTGATACTACACTTTCTCTTTCTTTGTCGAGTACATGGCATCTTCAGACGGCTATTGACAGACCTCGTTTAGAAGATCAGTGATCGCTTCGAATTCAACGGTGATCCAGTTCTTCCAGGCATCCATGAGTTCTCTTTTTGTTTATGTCCATATTTCGGACTTAGACTTTTCTAGTTAGTTATTAGTGCATTAGTTTGGGGTTGTATCCCTTCTTATTTAGACTTGTTGAACTTTAGATGTTTTGGTACATTGACTTTCAGGTTTTAGGTGTTACTTTCGCATTTGTTTAGTTGATAGACTTTTGTTTGGAGTTTATGGGAACTCCCTACTTCTTTCCTTAGTATTTAACTTGCTTCCGTAACTTAAATGCTTTAGTTTTTGGTTTAGTTGCTTGTTTTGGGTTGTAGTAGTGGTTCTCCCACCGGAGGGTTAGTGTGGGTACCAATCACGACGGTCTGGGTGACAACATTGGTATTAGAGCCTAGGTTCGTTGATCTCGATGTACCAAAACAAGTCTAGTAAAGTCTTGCGGAACGGTACGGGGATGCCTTTACTTTTCTTCGAGAGGCTATAGGACTTTAGGAAATCTCTGTCTTCTCTTGTCTCCGTTCGTGCTATGACTTGATTCCAATTGGTATCTAGCGATTCAAATTGGTATCTAACCTCCTTCACTCTTCTATCCGCAGATGGTTAATACTAGATTCAACGGCGTCAGGCCCGTAGCTCCCGTTAATGCTCTAGCTGAGGAATCTGCAATGAGAGGTCGCGGTCGAGGCAGGGGTAGAGGAAGAGCTAGGGATAAAGACCGAGGAAGAGTGGCGCCGGCTAGAGATGGGGTACCGATCGAAAATGTTCCCCAAAATGAGACCCCTCATGTGCATCATGAAGAGATAGAAGAGGATATTAAGGTTGAAAATGTTGAGGAGGTTGGACAAGAGGAAGAGGTGTAGGCTGAGACTACCGTTGTTCCTCCAATAGACCCAGTGTTAGCTCGATAGATCATATCATTCCTGAAAGAGTTGGTTGGTCCTAGAGTGCTTCCTTCTGCTTAAGCAACTCAAGCTCCTACTAATCCTCTTATTGCTAGCACTGCGCCTAATGTGGGTAGGACTGGAGGTAATAATGCTTTCTTCTGTCATTTGTTGGGTTCTGTTATGACTAGTAATGAGCATGAAATGTTGACTAAGTTTTTAAAGCTAAAGCCTCCTGTGTTTCTTGGTTCTGAGAATGAGGATGCTTATGAGTTTATCTTAGATTGCTATGAGAGGCTTCATAAGTTGGGAATTGTGCATCAGCATGAGGTTGAGTTTGTGACCTTTCAACTTCAAGGTGAGGCTAAGCAGTGGTGGAGAGCTTACATGGAATGCAGATCTTCAACTTTACCTCCACTTACTTGGACCCAATTTCATGTTATATTTCTAGAAAAATATGTGCCTAGGACTTTGAGAGATCGCAAGAAGGATGAGTTTATGGCGTTTGAGCAAGGTGGGATGTCTGTGGCTGCTTATGAGGCCAAGTTCCATGCTTTGTCTAGATATGCTACTTAATTGGTGACTACTGAGGAGGAGAGGATCCATTTACTTATTTATTAGGGGACTAAACTCTGAGTTGCAGGTATTATCTGTTCATATGACCTCTGCAAAGAGGAGCTTTAATGAGGTAATAGACTTTGTGAAGAAAGTGGAGGGGGTGAGGCGAGACGGTCAGGCTAAGGCATTGGCTAAAAGGACCAAGAATTCAGGCAACTTTCAAGGTTCTTATTCCAGAGGTTCAGGGAGGCCAACGCTTGCAGCCAAGCCATTTCAGTCCGCTATGCCCGCCTCTATAGGTAATTACTTGGGAACTCCACCTCATAATTTGATTCAGGATAGTCAGGGAGTCGCACCTTCAGCGGGCAATAGGCCATCCTTTGATCGTACATGTTACAATTGTGGTGAACCTAGGCATATGAGGAAAGATTGTATCCACCCACATGTGTTAGATTCCGCGCAGCAGCAGTCTAGAGCAGTGGTACCCGCGGGGAATGGTAATAATGGTCGAGGACGTCCACAAGGTGGGCGATGAGGTAATCAGCGAGGCCGTGGAGGTAGAGGAAATGGTAATACAGGCAGGGGTAACGTGCAACCAAGAAGGGAAGTGACTTGTTAAGATGATAGGGCTCAGTGTTATGCCTTTTCGGGAAAGAATGAGGCAGAGGAGTCTGATGCGGTGATCACATGTACTATTCTTGTTTGTGATCGGATGACTAATGTGTTATTTGTTTCGGGTTCTACTTATTCCTATGTATCCGTGCGATTTGCTTCAAAATTTGCTATGATTTGTGATATACTTGATGTCCCTATCCATGTTTCTACCCTAGTTGGAGAGTCAATCATAGTCACCCATGTCTAAAGTATACATCTAACGTATCCGCCCTTTTGTCCTTTTGTTCTATCGGGGGGACATGATTCCTTTGCTATTTTCGGGGAATGAGCTCCCACCTTTCTTTTTTTTTGATAATGATCATCTTGCGATTTCGATGAAGAGTCTAAGTTGAGCTCTCCAACTAGTGTTTGCTTCGAGCTTTATGCCAATGGAATCACATCGCACACTCTCCTCCAATCTTATGTGTCACGTGCCCTTTCTAAATTTTGCTACGTGTACAAGGTATTAATCCCCAACACATAAACACCATATTATCTTTATTAAATTTAAAAAATAAGAGGTGCTTATAATAATTATTGGAATAAGCAAATATTTAACTTTACCTTAAAATTCAATTTTTATTTACTTGAAATGTGTTGTGAACTTTATTTCAGTTTATAAAGTTTAAAGCATTTACTTACGGCAGTAGAAAGGTGCATGCTTCACAATTCATGTAATTGGAATAAGGATAAGAGTTTCTTTTTATGAATTAATGGTTACACGAACACTATATACAAACAATAAACTTAAAGAAAAAAAACATCCTAAAGGAGAAAGAAATTGGATTTTCCATCACTACACAATTATAAGTTATAACACAAGAAAAAACAAATCCTCCAACACCCCGTCCCCCACCCCACCCCACCCTACCCCCACTACTTTCTAACACCCACATATATCAATTGAAAGTACAAATAACCACTTAAGTGAAAAAGAAAGTACATAGAATAGATTGATCAAAAGAGTAAAAAAAGTTATCTTTTTATAAGGAAGAAAGAAGGGAACAGAGAGTGGACGTATCAAGTTAGTATTATTAATATAATAAAAATGAAGCATGGAAGAAACCATTAGTTTCTTCTCTTCTTCTTCCTTCCGTTATACTAATATTTCATAGAGGTCCAAAACATGTTCTTCTCCGCCGTCTTAGAAGGACAAAACCAAGTGGTGACAAATCAAGAAAAAGTCCAATTTGTTTTATTTGTACATACACACACACACAAATATTCATTCACTCATCATTATTACTACTACTACTACTAAAACTTCAAAAACCCTATTTATTTCACTTTGTACTTCTTCTTAGTATATATATAAATAGAAGTTAGGAGTATCTTTATTTCTCACAACACTTTAGTCCAAAAAAAAATTGTCATTGTTATTAGTCATAATATTTTTTATATGTCGTCGTCACCATCACCACCATCATCTTTAGGAGGAGGAGAAGGACCTTCTTCTTCTAGGAGAGGTAGACGTGCTGGAAATGATGTTTGGCCTGAGCCATTTGTGGAGGATTTGGCTTTGTTAGTTGCTATTGATGCTTCACATACTGTTGGCCGTTTGGCTGCTGCTCAAGCCCTAGCTCTTATTTTTCAGGTAAGGGACCTTTTTTTTTAATCAAATTAATAATTGTTAGGAGTTGCTCGTATGATAAGTATTCGTAACTCTCATTTTCAATTCTAAAGTTGTGTGTTTGAGTCATAAAAGATGAAATTGCTGTAATCATTTTTACATAATTATATTATTTGTGTAAATGATAATAGGGTATTTAATTTGTAGGATATCTTTGACCAATTATAGTTTACATTACATAACAAGAACATGTGGATTTGCATTAAAGATTTTCTGAAAAAGTGAAGAAATGGTTGATGGATAAAGGAAAATTTTGCAAGTACTTGATGATGTATCTATGTTAAAATAGCTAGGCATGTAGCCTGCAGGATGTAAAGATTTGAGCATCATCAAAACTATAATTAAGTCTGAGGAAGGTTGTACTTGTGGATCAGAATTTGAATTTATTTTCTTTAATTTAATTCTTTGTTGGTAGTTCTTGATGATGAAATTAATTACTAGTTCTGTTTTTGTGTTTGTTGAAAGGAATATAGAGTAATGCAGCCATCATTTTCTTTCTTTAGGTTATCCATATTTAGCATATAGTCATAAGGAAAAAAGGGTTCTTTTGGTTTCTCTTGAAGTTCATTTCCTTTTTATTGCATGATCCTTTTCAAACTCTAGTAAGTACTGCCAACAGAATGTGTATATCTAGTTAGAGGTGTAGGCAATTGACAAACCCTTTTTTTTCACTATTTGGTTTCATTCTCTCACTTATCTTTTTTTAGAGTTTTACTTTTTTTCTTTAATTTTCCAACATGTTTGGTTAATATGATTTAGGTAAACCATATAGAGAGAAAAGGAAAAAAGGGTTTTTTTCCCCTTTATTTATGGCTGAGAAAAGGAAAAAAGGGTTTTTTTCCCCTTTATTTATGGCTTATTTTCACTTTTTATAATCCTTTGGGTAACTATTTTATGTTTTCTGGTTCCCCACATTCAGGTAAAAGTTGCAGCTAAAGGACAACAAAAACAATATCACACAGTATCTGAATATGTACTAATCTAGATTGAAGTCTCATATATGGAGTCATTTTGTCTTCCCTAGAAGTAGCTCATTTCTTTATTTATTCAATTAAAATGTAAGGGGTGGTGAGACCGTTATTAATTTAGAATTCAATAATTTAAATGGACTAAAATTCTAAACGCCTAGTTTACCATTAGAGAGTCTTTTGATTTAGCTTCTTGGTTGGTTAAATTAGATGGCAATGGTCAAACAAAATATGAAGAAGTTGCAAGTGGCAAAATGAGTATAAAGATTCGTTGTTTCTAACGAGAAAAGCCATAAGGCCACCTTTCTTGGAAATGAAAGAAAGAAAAGAAAGAATAGGGGTCATGTGGTGTCTTGTATAAAGAATAATAATCTCAGAATTCATGTTTCGTAATTCTTGAATTATTTATCTCACTATTTATACATTAGTGATATGATTAGTCGTGTCATATACATATAGGAATAACTCATCATGGTCAAGATAATTAATCTCGACCCCAATAATATTGAAAAGCAAAATTTATATCGTCAATGCAATGTTTATTTGTTTATATTCGTGTATGTTGTGGACCACAAGAAAACCAGTTCAATTTTTGTATCTGTGTTTGGATTTTGTTCAAGTCAATCTCTTTTTCTTCTGCCAGTGTTTGACCCCTCAAGACTGCTTTTGTCCCTTCTCTATTTTCCTTATTTATTGCTCAAAAAAATACTTTGGCTTGGGAAATCACATCTTTCCAACTAGTACTAATAAATTTGTGTCAATCAAAATGACAACAACACAATGTTAATAAGAGAATTTTAGTAGCTCAATTAATTTATCATATAAACTTTCATCTAGTTCGTGAGAGTCTGACTCCTCACCTTTGTATTAATTTGAAAGAAAGAGAGAGTAATTAAATATGTCATTGATGGATGTTACTGTGTGTTAACAGTAGCTTGTGTTAGTAAGCCTGGAGAGGGGTGTTGTTAAAAGGAGAGAAATGTCAGTACTTTTTTTGTTGCTTCACCTGATGAAATCTAGCTTCTACCCTAAGACTGACTACCATGTTTACCTCTACTCTGCCCCCTACTTCCTGACTCCTTTCTGACTCCCCTCTCTCCCACAAACTTCTTCTACAATTAGGTTTTTCTAAGTTTTTAACTTTTTCCTAATTTGCTTCTTAATTAATTACTTTTTTTTACAAGTGATAATCCAATGACATAGCTACAAAATGTATGTATTTGCCTCTAATTTACAACTCTTCAATTTTGGAATTGACACTAATTCTGTATTAGGGTAGAAGGTTAATAGGTATTAGGTATTGTTTTGATTTTCGACGGGTTTATACGCTATAATCTTGTAAAGCTCATTTGGTGTGAGGGATAATAGTGTGATGGGATAAAAAAAAGTTTATGTTGTTTGGTTGCCATGTATGAGATAACTTATCCCATCATTTATATTATAGTGATATAATAAGTTATTCCATATATATGGTGGGATAAGTTATCCTAGGATAGCTAATTTCAGGATGACTTATACTGGGATAACTTGTTTCCAACCAGACGACCCCATAGTGTCTTGCTTTTGATTTTCATCATTTCTTGTTGTTGATTATGTTTAGGTTATTGTTATTGTTTTCTTATTAGTTGCTTTGTTTATTCCATTATCGTTTTTCCTTTTCAATACCTACTTTGATATGTTGTGTACTTGAGTTGAGGGTTTTTGAAAACAGTTTTTTTTTTTAACTTCATGAGGTATATATATGATTTGCGTTGCGTATACTCTATTTTCTCTAGACTCCATTCGTGAAATTTAGATTTTGTATAAGACACTAAATAGCAAGGATGAGGATCACTTAATATTAAGTTTTGTTATTTCTACATGACTTTGGTTGTTGCATACTCCTAAATGAGTAAAAGATATGGTGTTGCTCAATATTAACTTAACTTTGTAATGGCTACTAAATTCAGGTTTGTTCAACATGGCAAGCAGTGTCACACTCAGATATGCTCTGGCAAAACCTAACAAGGCATATATGGAACCGCCACGAGCTTCTCAGGCAAACATGGAGGGAGGAGTACATCTATTGGCATCAAACAGCCAATAATTTCCTTCACCATAGATACACTTATAACACCCTCCATTTCGTGCCTGAAAACAATGTGGATGGTGATGATGACGATGATGACAACAACAATAACAACAACAACGACAGTCTCTTCTGTCGTCGTTTAGCCTTGTCTGATCATCATCTAGCAGCCGGTTTTTCTAACGGCTCGGTTCAATTATTTTTCCTACCTAGGAGGCTACATTTGTCAACATACCACCCTCATCATCGTGATCGTCTAGGCCGATTCTCTAGGGCTGTTTCTGGGATTATTTTATCTGATGTTCAACTTGTGTTTGCTTCTCTAGATGGTGATATTCATGTTGTGGTCATTGGTGATGCTGCACCACCTAGAAGGGCTCATTTAGGTGATGTAGTGAATGATGGTGCTTTGGTGGATTTTACTGGCTCTGACCAATGGTGGGTTGGACTCTATGCAGGTAATTTTATTATTTCCATAAATTGTCTAAGCGTGTTGTTGTGTTAAAAGTTGATTTTTATACTTTTGATGAAAAAACAGTAATTTGCGTGTGGATAATGAGAAAGAAAAGGTGCTTAAATTAATGTTTTGATTATTGAATATTCTAGGCAAGGCTTGTGAATTTGTAGTTTCTTGATTTGTGTGCTGTCATTTTTCATTTTTTTCTTTTGATGAAAGGTCAAAATTCTTTACCAAGTGAACAATTTATGTGGTACCTTTTATTATAACATAAAATGTGACAATAGGCACAGCAGAAAATAAAGTGGTCGTTTAATCGTGTGTCATCGTGTAATTTGAAAAAAAAAGGTAGGTTTTTGTTGTCAAAATGAATGATATTTGAAAGTTGAAGTTGTGTTTGGAATTATTTTTGACGTTTTGTGATTAATTTGGAATGAAAAAAGTGAAACACATTTTTGTTGGTCTTAAAAATTCCTATAGACATAGTGCTTCGTTTCAGATCAATTCTTTGTTGTGAACAAGTTTTAGTTACAGTACATTCGTTTAAGTTGATGCACTTGCATTTTTTCAGGTGTTCCAGGGAGGGCATTTCACATATGGAATAGGGAGACAGAAGAACTAGTCTTTGTTGGTGGTGAATTAACAGATCCAGAAGCGTTAATGGGTTGGCACCTACTAACCGAATTAACCGAAATCGTCGGTCGAATCCGAGTAACAACCCGAGAGACAGCCGTGGCATGTACAAGCCTTCAGCTCATGGTAATTGACTTACAAAACCAAGGCATAATAATAAGAGCACAACCTTCCCGAAGAGGGATCATCGTTGCATCATTCGATGCCTATAACGAGACACTAGTGGCTGTTGACACTCGAGGCATGGCCAGCGTGCGTAGGGCGGATAATTTGGAGGAAAGATCAAGGTTTAATGTTAGAGGTGCTAACCAAAGAGGAGTTGTTGGATGCATAAATGGAGGATATGGATTTATGTGGCTAGGGAATGTTGTTAGGGTATGGGATATTGAAAATGGAAACTATCTGTATAGTTTTGGGGAGAGAATAGGTGATGTTAATGCTATAATTGCTGATGAAAGGTATGTGGTAGCTTGTTCAAGTGATGCTACTATACATTTGTGGGACTTTGGTGATCAATAGTAGTATTGGAGGTTTTTTTGTTTTTGTTTTTTTTTGTGGTATTATTCGTGGTGGGAATTTAAGGTATTTAGGTAGAGTAGAGGTAACATGGATGAATAGAAAAGGAACAGAAAACAAACAAAATTGTGAGGGGGGATGAATATATTCTGTTTGTACCAAGAATCTACCAATCATATGGTTTTTTTATGCAATGCAAAGTAGTATCTTTTACTTTCTCTAGTTTGTTGTTACCAAGTTTTACTGTGCTTTTGTCATCCCTTCAGTTAGACCTAAGTTTATTTGAGAGTTTTAATTACTTTTGAAATTTTATTTCCATTCCCTTCAATTTAAATATAACAAGTTCAAGTGGTTGAAGTAGTTATGACAAAGAAATTACTAATTTCTAACTTTATTAGTGCAAAGTAACTTTGTGCTATAACTTTTTTAATTAAAATTGATACTACTATATAGTTTTTGTAGACTTTTGCTAGTGATGATTTCATAGAATTGAGGCAAAAAGGGCCAAATCAAGATTGAGCCATGCCCTAGCTATATATTCAACAATCATCTCATTCACTTTGCCAAAAATTGAAAAACAACAACATTTTGTATAACTATGTTGATTAGGGTGAGTATACTTACATGGCTCAGTCTTGATTAGGCCTCTGCAATCTTGTTGGTTTTGAGAAAACCCATTCTGATTAGGGCTGTTTCGGCCTGAATTAGGCTTCAGTTTTATCATGAAATTACACTACTCGTTAGGTACTAGGTAAACATGTAATATATATTTAAAATACACCATTATAGTTTGAAATAATTACAATTTGTAGTTATAGTTAGGATTTTGTTTGCTATTTGCTCTCTCCTCTCTTCCTCTCCCTCTCTCTCCTCCTTCTCTATCATCTCTCCCTCGTGTCTCTCCTCTCCGTGTCCACTTTCTCTCTCAATACAAATATAAATTATAACAAGTAATTATACAAATTCAAATGATAAGCGTCAACTATATATAGATTCTCTTTAGTGATATAAAATACAAATAGACATGTATTTGTTGATACAAATAATGACAAATGATCAATTATACAAATACAAATGTTGAACTTGAGACAACATTGATACAATTGTATTTGGATGCAAATTGTATTTGTCAATACAACATTGATACAAATGATATCAAATGTTGAACTTGAAACAACATTGATATAATTGTATACAATTTATTCGTTGATACAAATTGTATTCGTTAATACTATTGTATTCATTGATACATATACATACTAATTACATAAATACAATTATCGAACATATATATATAAATACAATTCGTCTCTCTCCTCTCTCTGCCCCTATCTCTTTCGCTCGCTTCTCTCCCCCCTCTAACGTGTAACTATGAATTGTAATTAGCAAACTATAACTATTTTTGCCTCACTATGTTTCAAGTTTTTGCTATTTTTGAGAATTCCTCCCTCCCCAAAGCGTGTCGTGATTTTTTTGTGCCTTTTAAAATACGATCTTTTCTTTTTTACTTGTAGAACAAATACACTTCTTCCCTCTACACCTTATATGTGTTTAAACAGATCTTCATATGCTCAACTGTCTCTCAATATTTAATTTTTTTTCTTTTTTTTTATTTCTTAATTTTTCTTTCTTCTTTCTATTTTCTCAACTTTTATTTATTTCTTCTTTTTTTTTAAAAAAAAATCTCCTTTTTTATTTTTTCTTTTCTTTCTTCTTCTTTTTTTTAAAAATATTTTTCTTTTCGTTTTAACTCCTATTATTTTTTAGAAATGTGTTATAGCCAAAAATCACAATAGACTCGCTGATGTAATGCTCTGTAGCTGCTGGTATCTCCTCGTCCAAACACTGCAGTGGCGATGTAGCCACATACCATAAAAGTGGTCAATTAAACATGTTTATCAAGAAATTATATTATATATATAAAAAAAAATTACTATATCAAATGCAAATTATCTTTCATTCAAAAATATTAATTCTTGAACATCCTAGCTTAATGAAATTTCTGATTTTGCTATTGAAGCATGGTATTGGGGAAGAACAATCTCATCACCATCAACTGGCAATATCTATATGCTCGTATCACCAACCAGCTCATTATCATTTTGAGTGTCCTCCTCCTCGATGAGTCGAGTCCTTTTGGTTGGGTCAAAATTTTATATATGTATATCAATAAATAAAGTCTCATATTTGATGAAAATTTATTTATATGTGTCATAATTGTGTCATTAATTGAGGGGAAAATTTGATCTTATATGAGTAATTTTTAGGGAAAAAGATCTAAAATATATCTAAACTTTGAATGAAGTTGATGTAACAATTCCAAATTTTGGGCAGGACCTATTATCCTTGCACTATTTAATAGTTATTTTAAAAATATATAAGTGTCCAGCTAGACAATTGTTATTATATTTAATGATGCGATATTTATGATGTCCATGTGGGCACTTATATATCTTTAAAATACACTATTAAATAATGGAGGGGTAATATGTCTTGTCCAAAGTTTGGGATTGTTACAACAATTTCGGTCAAAGTTCGTATAATTTCAAACCCTTTTCCCTAATTTTTAGTATGTTGAGAAAAATATTGGCCAAACACATAAACAACCCCTCAAACTTGCCCTCATTTTTCATTTTGGCACTCCAACTTAGCCTTGTTCCATTTTAACTTTTAAACTCCATTTTTTCTGTACCATTTAAACACTAATACTATTATGATTTTTTATTTATTTATGTTCTTCAATTGCAATTTCTTCTTTTAAAAAATAGACGTGTGTCTGTTAATTTTCATTAAAAAAATTAAACATTCGCGAACGAACATAAATTTTTTCAAACAATAATATTATTTTTTGAGATTTCTCTGTATTTTTGCATGAAAGTAAATTGACGAAAGTTTTTTGATTTTCTTTCTTAAACATTCAATTAAATTAAATAACACTACTTATTTGTTTTTTCTTATCATATAGGCTATCTAAATTTAACGCAAATACTCACTTTTTATTTTTAATATAAATCAATACGAATAAAAAAACTTATCTTCAATACGAGTAAAAAAGACTCTTGTTCATTGCTAATAACACTACTAAAAAATGTTAAAACTCGACTGACTTTGTTAGATTGTCGGTGATTTTTAAGAAAGAAAACCAACACAATTTCGCCGGTTATTTTTCACACAAAAATACATAAAACTCTTAAAAAGAAATTATTATTTTTAAAAAGAATTTTTTTAAATTTTTTTTTTAAAACTAAAATTAACTGACATATGTCAATTTAAAATAAGAAGTTGCAATTGAAGAATATATATAAAAATAAAGAAATCATAAAAATAGTATTTCGTGTTAAAATGGTACATAAAAAACAAAGTTTAAGGTTAAAATGGAACAAGGCTAAGATAAAGTGCCAAAATAAAAAATGCGGACAAGTTAAAGGGGTTGTATATGTGTTTGGCCTTTTATATTCAATAAATAGAAAAGGTAAATTTATTTCAATAGGTTGATGAGGAACATTTTCGAACCATCATTGTTAAGTTAAAAAAAATCTTTTTATCCTTTGTTTTAAAAATATTTTCATGTTACAAATTTATCTTTATTTGATCCGAAATTCAAAATGACCCTTGAAAAGTGACTCAACATGTATTTTCTCTCCTTTACACTCTCATCATTAAGACATTCAAAATTTCAAAAGAATGAATGTATTATTATGAAATAGTTAATTTAAAATATAAATTTGACTAGTTTAATGTTTAAGTTTTTATTGCTGAACTTGTTGAACTTTTAAAATATAGATCCAATATTGATTCTTATTGAATGGTGTGTGTATATATATAATTAATACTTTTAATATACACATTTTATTTAATTATATATAAGAAATTAAATTACATTGCTAAATTTTTAAAGGAATTTTCATTAAACTGGACTTGAAGAAAAGATTAAAGAAAATAAATATATAAATATTTATTTAAACACCAAAAATGATACCAATAATCATCTGTTTATATTATATTTCGAAGGTGAATTAATACATCTATATTTACACATAAATTTTTATAAAATACATACTGATTCAAAAAGCTATTCTAGGATTTTATGGGATCCTATTACTCTTCTAAATAATTTTGAATTGGTATAAAAAAAAAAATATATATTTTAAATTAAGTTAATACACGTCAAATAATAATTGGTGCATGTTAAACGATAACAAAAGTTCTACAAGTTATTTAATAAAAATGTGGCCAGAATTTGACCAGAAACGTACAAAGACTATACTAACCTTTTAGTTTAAAATAAAGGAAAAATGTATTAAAGTGTTTATCATTTCATAAAATTACAATTCAATTAGAACACATTCTTAGGCTTAGAATATGAAAAGTCGCATTGGGACACTACTTTTTCTTCATTCCAACTCATACGGCGCATTCTTATTCTTACGTAGCATTAGTACTGCTAAGGGAATCCTTTACTTTATGTATCTAAGGGAAATTCTAGAATTTGATTTAATGTCAAATTCTGTATGTATAATTAATTAATACATTAAATATTTTTTGTAATATGACTCAATTTTAAATACACTCTCTATATTCAAACTTAAACATTTATACTTTATGTACTATAAGAAATATACACTAACACCTCCGAAATTATATGGGTTTTGAATAAAATAAATAAAATGTTATAAAGCAACAAAAATAGTAATATAAAATTCTAGGGACTATGAAAATTATTTTGCTTTTTACTTCATACTCTTATTCCTGATCTTATTATTTGATTTCATAGTGTAAATTGAGAACACTTGCATAAAGAACAAAGGCGTCTCACTTTTTATCCCCTATATTATATTGATTTGATAAATTGTGAATCATTACTTATATTTGTTACTAAAATGATCTCCAATTAACTAATGTTTTTTAATTATTATGTTCAAATAAAATTAAAATTATAATAATTTTTAGATGTAATTTATAAAATATTGGGATAATGATAACTCAAAGCACATTAGACCTGGTAAATGTTGATATTCATAGAAATCACGTGTATCGTTCATATATGTCGAACCAAAGAGAGTCAGACATTAACAGTATTTATCGTACAAGTCTTATCCCCAATATTACGTCGATTTGATAAATTGTGAATCAATACTTATATTTGTTACTAAAATGACCTCCAATTAAGTAATTTTTTAATTATTATGTTTAAATAAAATTAAACTATATATTTAAATAATTTTTTTCAATGTAATTTGTAAAATATTGTGATAACGACAACTCAAAATACCTTAGACCTGATAAATGTAGATAATTATAGAAACAATGCATAAAGTTCATATGTGTCGAATCAAAGAGAGTTGGACATTAATAGTATTAATTATACACGTATTTTCTCCTATATTACGTCAATTTGATAAGTTGTGAATCATTACTTATATTTGTTACTAAAATGACATCCAATTAGGTAATTTTTTTAATTATTATGTTTGAATAAATTTAAACTATATAATTTAATCATTTTTAAATGTAATTTATAAAATATTGAGATAACAACAACTCAAAACACATTAGACTTGGTAAATGTTGAAAGTTATAGAAATCATGCATATAGTTCATATGTGTCGAATCAAAGAGAGTCAGATATATACTTTTAATTATATAAGTTTTATCTCCTATATTATGTCGATTTGATAAATTATGAATCATTACTTATGCTTGTTACTAAACTGACCTCCAACTATGTAATTTGCTTAATTATTATTTTTAAATAAAATTAAGCTATATAAATAAATAATTTTTAAATGTAATTTGTACAATAACGACAACTCAAAACACATTAGACCTGGTAAATGTCAATTATTATAGAAATTTTGCATATAGTTCATATATGTCGAACCAAAGAGAGTTAGACATTAATAGACATTAATAATTTTTAAAATATTGGGATAACGACAATTCAAAACACATTAGATCTGGTAAATGTCAATAGTTATAGAAATCATGTGTATAGCTCATATATGTCGAACCAAAGAGAAAATGTCAATAGTTATGCGTATAGCTCATACATGTCGAACCAAAGAGAGTCAGACATTAATAGTATTGATCCTATCAGTCTTATTTCCTATATTATGTTGATTTGATAAATTGTGAATCATTACTTATATTTGTTACTAAAATGAGCTCCAATTAAGTAATTTTTTTAATTATTATGTTTAAATGAAATTAAACAATATATTTAAATATTTTTAAATGTAATTTGTAAAATATTGAGATAACGACAACTCAAAAGATATTAGACACGGTAAATATCGATAATTATAGAAATCATGTGTAAAGTTCATATATGTCGAATCAAAGAGAGTCAAACATTAATAGTATCAATCATACAAATTTTGTCCCCTATATTACATCGATTTGATAATTATGAATCATTATTATATTTGTTACTAAAATGACCTACAAATTCCAATTAACTATTTTTTTAACTACTATATTTGAATTAAAAAAATTATGTTAAGTAAATTTAGTTAACACTAATCTTTTGGCCATAATCTGTTGTAATATTAGTTAGGTAATTTTTTTTTATAATAATACAACCAATAAGAATATAATGTGTAATATAACGTGAAATTTTTCTTATTCTAATACAATCAACAAGAATACAATGTAATTCAGAAAATATTTTATTTTACTAATGATGTTACAATTTTTATTGTTTTTTGTAAAACATAATTTGAAAACATTTTTTTTATATAGGTTGCATGAGATCACTTAATGTTTTTTTGTTAAAATTTGTAGTCTTTTTTCATAATTGACTATGGAATCATCATTAATGTCATTAATTATTTTCAATATATTGGAAACATAATGAAAGATTATAGAGATCCCAAGAATGTATTCAATCTTCAAGCTAAAAGGGTAAAATTGTCCAAAATAAATCTAGTTTATAGTGTGAACATATCCTTTAACTATTCTGGCCAAATTATGGCCAAACTTTTCTGGCCAAAAAGATTTTTCCTTAAAATTATTTAAACGATAACAAAAGCTTTACAAGTTCCAAGTATTTTCTTGAAATACAAGTCTTACTTCAGCGGATAATTATGTATTTACTTTAATTACTGCTCTACCTTAATAAAAGTCTCTAAGTACTCCATGTACCCAAAATAGAAAGAAATAATTAATTAATATGATGTTGGCTTCACTGAAACAAACTGGCTTCATTCCTATTTATATGTTGTTTTTATTAAATATAGATTTCTTTAATATTTTTCATTTACAAAATTAATGTATAAATAACACTATTCTTTCTATTTTAACCTTTGAAAGTTATTAGCCTTATAAGTATACATTTGACCAACATAGAAAAATTGTTCATTGATCGAAGTAGTTAATCAAAGTAATTAATTCATATTCATTATACATTTGACTTCAAAAAAACACTAAACAAGAATATAATAATGAATTTATTTAGTTTCTTACGGAGTGTACAACCTAAAATGGTGACATATAAATAGGAATGGAATGAGTATACTCATTCTCACTAGCTAGTCACTAGTCACTAATCACATTAATCATTATCATGCAGTTTTTAGAGCCGCCTGATTTAATTTGCCTTGAAAGAATGGTTAATGACTACCTTAAAGTTGTGTTGTTAAGTATGCTCACTTCTCACCAATGCCATTGCCACCTGATTTTCCTTAAATGAATGAGTATACTCTACATCTCACTATCTTAAGTTGCAGATTTCACTAGCTAGTCTCTAATTGCACCAACCAATCAGTAAAATCTAGACATGGACCTAGCTAGCACTACAACAAAATCAATTTAATTTTAACAGTAATAAATACTTCCTCTGTTCTTAATTATTGACATAGTGAGCTTATCATTTTATCCTTATTAATTATGAAATAGATGAACTAAAAACTTAAGGTTTTTAAGAAGTTCTACCTTCTTCAAAATAATTAATTGATGGTATAATACGAAAAACAAATTGTCCTTTCTTGATTTGTCAATTTTTTTACAAGTAATTAGGGACAACTAAAAAAGAAAAAATGGACAAATAATTAGGGATAAAGGGAGTGTATATATATATATATATTACTCCCTCCGTCCAACAATACTTGTCTACTATTCTAAAATAGATGTCCAACAATACATGTCCACTTTATGAAATCCATGGATAATTTTTACATTTAGTTCCTAATTTACCTTTATCATTAATTATAGTCATTTCACTATTACATTTTTCAAGACATTGTATTTATTATATTCAAAGGGTGATATAGTAAAATTACCTTTCAATTTATAGTTTCTTAACGGGTATATCAAGTCAATAGTGAACAACTATTGTTGGACAGAGGAAGTAACAAAGAGTACTAGAGTGTTTATTAGCATTAATTAATTATCATTAACTATAGATTTTCAAAACATTTAAAAAAGAATGTTAAAATAGAATTGCCTTAAATTAATTATACCTATACCCAAATAATGCAATAATTTTATTCTGTAATATACCTATCCCGCGAACACGACCTTTTAAACTTGTTGCTTCCACTGGAGTTATGCATGTATACATATGCAAAGAAATAAAACTAAAATATACATCTAATAATATGATATAGGCATAATACATAAATATGCATGACCCTTAACTTGACGTCTCATGTTTGGTTGGGTTAAATGTTTTGAAAAATGTTTTCCAAATCAACTCATTTTTCTCAAATTTAAGGAAAATGACTTCCCTTCAAAACTTAAGGAAAACATTTTCCAAAACTCCCTTCCAACTTTCAATTTAAAAAAAAATTGTTGAAAAAATCAATTTATTTGGTCCCTACCCTCAAATCAGCCCCCCCAATCACCACCCCAAAAAAATAATAATTTAAAGTTTGTTTTTAAATTCAATATTTTTACCCCACCCTCACCCCTACCACCACCCCTCCCAAAAAAATATTAAAAGTTGTTTTTAAAAGATATTTATAATTTCAATTTTTTATTT
>JAJOOR010011787.1:0-17257 GCA_036250505.1 Solanum acaule | reverse complement strand
GATAAGTTCCAAGAAATTCAATATTTAAAGATCCATACAACAACAACATGCTCAATGTAATCCCACAAAGTGGTGTATGGGGAGGATAGAGTGCACCCGACCTTACCCCCTTCCTTGGAGTTAGAAAGGCTATTTCTGTCTTCTGATTGACTCTTGGCTAAAGGAAAAACAATTCAAAGCAGCTCAAATAAAGAAATAACGATAGTGAAGAAGTCATTGTAAAATCCTATAGCAAACACAACGAAACATTCTATAAACACTAACTACAACAAAATATAAGACAACAATCGAAATATATAAAAACAACATATAGTATTAACATAAATCGAAAGGCAAGAAACTACAACAAAACTCATCTAGATTATCAATTTATCACAATCCTTCTCTAAAGAAACTCTATAACACTAAATGATTTCTTCTCATCTGTTCTAGCCTTGGTATACAGAGTAACAATACTAGTGCAGGGTGACATGTATTCCGTGAAACTACAAACAAAGTGCACGCAAGTTGGTCCAAACACCACAGTTATCCAAACAAAAAAAAAAACTCAATCTAGGGCTAAAAATCCATTTTTTATGTATAGAAAGAATTTGAACATCAAACAATTGAAAACATTAAGGCAATGGAATGGAACAAAACCTTATCCAAAATTCCTACAAGAAAAACCTAATTCAATACTTATGTAAACAACAAGATAACCATATACTTCAAAATTTTGATTTTACCCATGTAGTAAAGGCAGAAATCAAAAAATTAGAGATTTATAGAATAAATAAACTCTTGTAAAACACTAAGAAACATTTTTGTTAAGAAAAGTTTAAGGAGGAGAGGATTACCTTAAAATTGTGGAACATATGAGAAATCCCAAATCATGACCGGACGGTGAAAGACTTCGATTGTCTCAATCGTTTACTTAAATACAGATATTTCATATGAGGAAAAAATGATAAATAATTACTTGCTACTTTTTTCTTTTTCTTTTTTTAATTTGATATCAGCTATCCTTCTTTTCTTTTTTTTTAATTTGATATCAGCTATCCACACTGAAGTCCGACAAAATAAGGATTCCTAAAAAAAAAAAATATATATCCCATATTATAGGTAAATAAATACTTTTTTTTGTTCTTTTTCACTTGTTCAATTTTGATTTTTTTATTGGTTCATTTTTACTTGTCATTTTTGACAAATAAAAAAAAAGACAATATCTTTTTACATGTTATATCATCAATTTATCTAGAGAGTTTATGTTTTTGAAAATGGTAGAGTCTCTTTAATGAGTAAATTTATTTTGGAATTCTATCCATTAATATGGGTAAAATGATAAATTCACTATGTCAATTATTATTTTCTTAATAGATGTGTCAAGTCAAAAATAGATAAGTGAATAGGGTCAGATGGAGTACTTACGAAGTGATGTGTTTGGTTAAAAAATTAATATTAGTAAAATTAATTTATTTTTGATACACTTCTTCTGTTCATTTTTACTTATCACTTATTTCTAAAAGAGATTTTCATTTTTACTTATCATTTTTGACAGATCAAGAATAGACAATTATTTTTTTCATGTTTTACTCTTAGTATTAAATACTCCCTCCATTTCAAAAAAATTGAATTATTGGAGATGTTTCACACCCTTTAAAAAAAGAAGATTATGACATAAATTAGACATTACTTTCCATCTTTACCCTTATTAATTATTGTCAAATTAATTTTTAGAATAATTCAAAGTAATTAAAGTTTCTTGAACTCATCACATAGAAAATTCAAATGAGGGGTAAAAATGGAAGAATGTTTTAAAAGTAGTCTTGAAAATAGAACAATTAAGTTAATCTGAAATATGAAAAATGTCTGAACAATTCAATTGTTTTGAAACGGAGAGAGTATTATTTTCCACATCATTTTTCAAGACTCAACTCTAAACATTAATTAGGATAATATGGTAAAATATTTATAACAATAATTGTTTTCTTAATGGGTGTGTAAAAGTGAATGGAGAGAGCATTTCATAACTATAATATTATTAAAAACAAATTGTGAAAAAATATTATAATTTAAAGGTATTTGAGTAAGAAAAGGAGGAACGACTAATACGGTGTGAATAGGAATTTAAGAGTTTAGTTGTTGCAAGGAAAGCTTGAATTTTTTTATATTTTTTTTTAAAAAAAGAGAGAATTAAAGAATAAAACATTTGGTCAAACTAAAAGTTTTTATAAGTTGAAAAATTATAAGGGAGAATGACTACATTATTGTTTTTGACTTATTAACAACTTTTCAATCTGCCAAACATATAAATAAACTAAAAAATGTTTATAAATTAGTTTGATTAACTTCTAAGTTTAATCAAATACTTAACCAATTTTCTCTTTGTATGCCATAATCAGTACCCACTTTAGTGTAACATTTTTTTTTTAAAAAGGTCAAAAATATTTTTAAATTATGTAAAATTGAAATAAAATGTCTTACGTTAATAGTTTGGTTATTACTTTTGATTTAAAATGTATTTTTTCTAATAAATATATTTGTTGTGTTTTTATTACAAGACAAGAGGTTTTATAATTATATTTTATTACAAATATAGATTGTGGTGTAGTAATGGAACTGATCTATCCTTAACTGGAAGTCTTAATTTCGAATCTTAAATATGAAGAAAATCATATTTAGAACACTAATATAAACGTCGGCAACCGTATATGAAACAAAAAAAGTTATATTTTACATTGTTTTTACAAATTTGAAAGAGGAGAATTAACAACCCCAACCCCAATCCTTTTGATGATCCAAATTCCAAACTTAAGATTGCCACTCATCCAAGATTACTCAAAAATTCATGAATCACTACAAAATTTCATTAGTTTTTAAAGAGTACTTAACAAGTAAGTTTTGAGAGAAAAGCTCCAAATAAGACAACTATTTTGATTTGGGGTTGTTGCATATGAGTTGAAACCTTTTTACTAACAACTAATTAAATAATCATTAGTAAATCTATGAATATCCATTACTAGTAAAAATCGATACTTGATTTACCTATTATCAAATTATTAAACTCAAAATTTAAAAATTCAATATTTAGAATCTATTTAACTACTTATAGAATTAGCGAATCCAAAATTAAAAATTTTCAAATTTAATACTGAATATTCACCGTTAATTTTACCGATTTAGCCCATATTTTGTGTATACGCGTGCACTTTTAATTATATATTATTATACAAGATTGACCCATTATGTAGAGTGTTTTCCCCGATTATAATTTTATATAATGTATTGCAATATTATGTTATGTGGCGTAATATTTTAGATTGATTTGTATATCTTTGAAATTTTCTTTATAAATAGCATCTAAATGCTTTTTATGCACATTTGTAGAATGTCATTCTAGTTACATTTAGAAATAAGTTCTGACAATGAGACTAAAGATTTTTTTAAATTATTTTAATGGAAAATACTTTTTTAAAAAAATATTTCAAATAACTCATCAATTAACAGGTACCCAATAAAATAGTTAGGATACCCATAAGTATGCCTGAACATCATCATGGTTATAAAAAACGTTATTGTCTTATTTTAAATTTAGTTCAGATCAATAGTATAGAAATATATCTTAAAATTCCTTCTGTTGTTATATATTCCGAAGATTTCAAAGGCTTAATTAAGTGAGATAGTATTTCAGATGGTCACCCAACTTATGTTATAGTTCATTAAGAAAGTCATTTAATTTTATTTTATGATTTAAAAGTCATTCAATATAGGATAATTCACTTAAAAAGTCGATCAATTTTAATTTATAATTCAAAAACCGTTCAACTATTGATGTCTCACTTATAAGTCACCTAACCATATTTCATTAAATTTTGTTAAATGAAAACTTTGTCTCAAGCTAAAATCTTAAGAAATAATATGATACCCGTTTCTATTCTTCTTCTTTTTTCTATTTTTATTTTTTGTAATATTCTATTTATTTGTTTTGACTTTTATTGAAATATTGTAAAGTGCTATGTGAACAAAAGTTTTTTATGTATATCTTATTTGAATAGTGAGTAGTCAAATGACAGAATTTTTCAGATAAGGCGTAAGATACGCTTAAAAAAATAAATAGTTCGGTGACTTTCTAAATCAATAGGTAAGTAATTTGTGAGATATAAAACAAAATTAAGTGATTTTAATTTTTAAATTGAGTGACTTTCTAAATGAACTATCCTAAGTTGAGAGACTTTTGTTTTATTAAACAAAGTTGAGTGCCTTTTTAAGGAACTGTCGTAATTAAGTTGAGTGACTTTTTAAGTGAACTACCATAATTAAGTTGAGGGACTTTTGAGTTATAAAACAAAGTTGAGTAACTTTTTAACTGAACTATTGTAAGTTGATGGTCATCTGAGATATATAGTGGATTTCAAATATCTACAACAATTACAAATAACTTATTATGTATCATTTTTCTTAAGGAAGGTAATGAGATGATTGAAATTTGAAATATTGAATTTGAATCCTAAAAATAATGAATTCTTGATAAAAATAGTTTATCCTTTTAATATAGGATTAGTCGACGGTTGACTTCAGATATTAGATGGTTAAACAAAAAAAATGTTATGTACTCAAAGATGGAGCAAAAATTTCAATATTATGGGTTTTGAAATTTTCAAATGACAATAATTGGATTCTAAACTTATTTGTACATATTTAATAAATTTTGTAACATAAAAATATTATTTGAACAAAAATTATTATGTTCGCATATCTACGCTTCTAGCGCCACCCCTATGTATCCCTAGTGCTTTTTTTTAGTTGTTGTTCAATTATTTTTCCTTTTACGATTTCTTTGATTTGTCAAAAATTTCTAGTAACATTGACTTCTCCCACCATATTTTCTGTTGCCTGAAAATTACTCCCTCCACCCGTCCCAAATTATGTTACGTTTCTTATTTTGAGAGTCAAATTATATATAAACTTTAATTAATGTTTTAAAATGTGTTCTTTCATGCATTGGATATGAAAAACATTATATTTTACCGTATTTTTCAGGTAGTTTTCAAATATTTAAATTTAAAATACTAAATTTATCTATTTCAGTCTAACTTCAAAAATTAATTAAACTCGAAAAGTACTGAAACATGATAAATATTTTTGGACGGAGAGTATACGTAACATCAAGGAAAATAATGATGACTGAAATTTCTTTTCTCACACCAAGACGGTATAAAAGTCAAATTTAAAAAATTCTCCCAAAAGTAATATAATACCCCTATTTCTCTTTTAAGTTCAATTTCTTCCAGGTGTAATATGACTTTTAAAAAAGAAATACTATACAGTTATGTAACACAATATAATGCTACTATTTTTATCATTAATTAGACAGTTAAGAGCACTGGTGGTATCTAGCTAATTACGTAAAATTAGATTAGTGTGTATTAAAGTTTATGTGATCATTAAATTAATTGTAGATTTTCAGTAACTATCTCCAACAAACTTGCCAGATTGTCAAACAATATTGGACAGATAATATTGCATTTTCTGGATCATAAATAATCAATGAGACGTACGTATAGTTCTTGTTACGGATTTTATGTAATAAATAAAAACGTAATAGTATTATTACGAGTTTCGAGGCGGGGTATAGCAAAATCATCTGGGGTGACTTGGGGGTGATTGTATATATGGTGAAGTGTAATCCCCACTTGGACATTTTTGTTAAATCCCAAATCGGTTGGAATTCGGGCAATTTGTTGTTTTATATAGTCTTGAACAATATTCAGTACCGCTATTAGACCTAATATGCATTTTGTTATCATGTTTGCATTCGTATAACTGATTCCAACTAGTTTAAGATTGAGATTTAGTTGATAGAATATCATCACACATTTTCAACTTATCAAAGACATGATCCTAAATAGGAGAACATTAAGGTCGAGGATTAGGATAGACAGTTAGTAAATAGTCGAGCGTTTTCTCCCTGTCCAGGTGTAGAGGTGAGTAAAGTTCTAGTCTAGAGCACCTTATAATCTATGAACTTTATCTTATTCATTGATTTTATAATTACTGGCGTTTCTTTTATTTTGATTATCTTTACTATTTTATTGTTAAGTAATTTTATTTCGTCAATATTTTCATCATATAGCTTCTTACTCTTACACTTCTTTCAGACTTATTTTGAAAATTAAAAATAATTTTCTCGAATCAAGAATTTATGGAAAACAACCTCACCTCACTCTTTCGATCTCTCCATATCCCACTTGTGGGACTAGCGGTAAAATTAAGTTTTACCTTTCTTACAAAGAAGAAGGCAAAAGATGTAAGTAACTTTCATTGAAAAAAGGAATTATATGAGAGAAAGACATGGTCCCAATCGTACAAGTAAACTGCAAAAATATTAGTAAACTTGTGTATATGTGTTTTATCATTTAATAAAAGGTAATGATATTTTGGGGGACAACTTCTTCCAATTTTTACCTACCCCTCGCCCTAGCAAGGGGTGGATATTAAATTGTCATACTATAAGTATATGCATATTGAAAACTTGACAATTGCCAAGTCCTAAAGATCACAAAATCATAAAAGATAACCATATAATATAATATATTATATTATAATTTGTATAGAAATCATGGGTAGAAAGCCTTGTTGTTCTAAAGATGGATTAAACAAAGGGGCATGGACTCCTTTGGAGGATAAAATTTTAATAGATTATATCAAAGTTCATGGTGAAGGAAAATGGAGAAATCTTCCCAAAGGAGCTGGTAAGCTTCAAGTTAGTACTATTTGCTTCTTGTATATTTATGTATAATTCATGTATATGAAAATTACTAACCGCTCATTTGGTCTGCGTGGTCAAATCGGCTCTCTTGTGTATCCCATACACCCCTTCTTGTTGATTTGTCTGATAGGAGAGTCTGTTATTTCTTTTTATCCACTATAAAGGTTCTAAATTTGCTCCTGAATATTTAGGATAATTATAATAATTACATTCTTGACCTCTTATCTCAAAAAGTTGTACACTATTATCGTCAACCTTCTTGACCTTTTGCTTGTTTGATCTCGCTATTTCATTCATGATTATCGATCTCTTTGGGGATTTCTTCTCATTCCGTCCATTTATTTTTTACTTAAATGATTTTTATAATTATTTTACAGGTCTTAAAAGATGTGGAAAGAGTTGTAGACTAAGGTGGCTAAATTATCTAAGGCCAGACATCAAGAGGGGAAATATAAGTCCAGATGAAGAAGATCTCATAATCAGACTACATAAGCTTCTTGGAAACAGGTCATTATTATTTCAAGATTTTTTAGTCATTTGTTTAGTATATAGTTAGATAACCAAATTGTCACATAGGAAAAATATGTGTGACATATTTTGAACTTATTGACTCAAAATCTTATATCGTTCTGTTTCTACGAAGAAAAAAGAACAAGCAAAGAGTAAATGTGTTAAATTTTTCGTTGGGTGTGACATTATGCACTCACTGTCTCAAAATTATAGATCATGTTGCTTCTACGAAGAAAAAAGCATGAGGAAAATGTAAATACGTTGTAATTTTTCATTTGATGTGATGTAATATATACGAATGTTAATAATTAGTGCAGATGGTCTCTAATAGCCGGAAGGCTACCAGGACGAACAGACAATGAAATCAAGAACTATTGGAACACCAACATTGGAAGAAGACTTCAAGAAGGAACACGTTCTGGTCAACCAAATCGCGTAACATCTTCAAATCGTCAACGCCATTGCTCTAGTCATGCAAAATCAACCATACCAAATCCAATTGCCCAACTACAACAAAATAATCAAGAACATGCAAGTCCTCGGGATTCACAATATTCGCTAAAGGACGTTAGACACGGGGGATCATTGGCCTCCTCCTCCCCGTGTTTGGTTGTCCACACAAAGGCAATCAAGTGCACTAAAGTTTTTATGAGTCCTACTACTAGTAATTCAGTAGTAGACCCACATGAGACTACTGAAAATGATAACAATCACAAGGTAATTACAGAGGAAAACGTGACAACTAATATTGTAACATCTTCATCATCATCGTTCTCAATTTCATCATTGTCCGAGCAAGTACCACAACAACAACAACAACAACCAGTATCAGAATCATATTCGCCAACAAATTTGTCCGTTGAAACGGAGAATTATAACTTCAATTTCATGTTTGGTTTCGATGTTGACGATCCTTTTCTAGCTGAGCTTCTTAATGCACCTGATTTACGTGACCAAATTTTGGAAAATAGTACTACTAGTAGTACTATTATTAATGGTGATCAAGAACTTGGTGACATTAATAATTCCAACAAAAATGAAAGGCAAAGAAGCTATTTTCCTTCAAGTTCTAGTCAAATTGCAATTTTCTCAGAAGAGACGCAACATAACGATTTGGAACTTTGGATTAACGGGTTCTCATCTTGTTAATTATTTGAAATGTGTACGTTGTTGATGACACGACTCATTGCACTCATGAAGTTGTTAGTAGTGTCAGATTCAGAGTATTGAATCAGTGAATTCTGTTGTTTATACGTAATTATTTTTTATTTCTTGTCACAAGTGATGCTTTGCGTTGCATCTACTATATCTAAATTCATCTCTCCCCTTAGTTGTATCATATGTACAAAATGCTTTTAGTTGATTTGAATTAATGTATTTGATGTATCATATGTACTAAATGCTTTTAGTTAATTTGAATATAATTAATGTATTTGATGTTTGTGGAGATTCGAAAACCTTTCAAGATTATATTTCTTAGAGACGTTGTTGTTAGTATCAAATTCAGAATTTAGAATCAATGAATATGTTGTTAATATGTAATTTCCGTTGTGTCTATAACTAAATTGGTCACTCAATTGTATCATGTATGAAATTAAATCCTTTTGTATATATCACTAAAAAAAAGTATGAATTACATGGGGATTTTCCTGGGATTAGTATGAAAATTCGCAGGAAACTTATTTTCCATAAATTTTTCATACTAATCCCCAGGAAAATCCCCATATAATTGACATTTTTCTTGTAGTGCGTAGTTGATTTGAATTAATGTATTTGATGTTTGGGGGGAATGGAAAACCTTTCAAGATTATCTTTCTTATCAATTCATGAGGTATTGTTTTTTTTTTTTGTTATCTTATCTGGTGTTTGGTATTCATATTAGAGTCCGATTAAATTCAAATTCGCGCTAGAAAGTTCCACATTGAAGGGTAAAGTGTTTCCAAACAAAGGTGACTCTATATCCAGTAGGACTCAAACCCGAGATCTCTGGTTAAAGATGAATGAGTATTTACTACTCTACCACAACGCTTGTTGGTTATGAGATATTTTTTTTGGAACCCTGGAATAATCTGCAATCGCTACAATCTCTGTCACCACATTTGCCCTTCTAGTAAGCACTCTGTTGTGAATACTTTATGCATATTGGGTAATCCCCCGCTATGTAATAGCCTGCAAACTACGATGAAAATTGAAAAATCTTTCAACATTATATATCTTTTTTATCGAATCATAAGGTGTGGTTGTTAGTATTAAATTCAAAATTTAGAATCAGTGAATTCGATTATTTGTATGTAATTGGCCACTCAATTGTATCATGTACGAAATCAAATGCTTTTTATAGTTTATTTGAATTAATGTATTTGATGTTTGTAGGGATTGGCAAACCTTTCAAGATTATCTTTCTTATAGTATTAATTAATTAAGACAAATAAGTCAGGCCTCTATTAATATATATATTTCTAAAATTGGTCTCACATCAATTCTTGGTTCCTCTTCCTTTATTGTCTCGATTTCTGAGTTTTTATAATATTATTATTTTTCTAATTAGGGTTAATTTTTTCCTTAGTTGAGAAAGGCATCTAAAGCAAATTTGGCAACATGTGACTATATTTGTCTTTGTAATAAATACTCCATGAAGGTTATTTTCATACAGGACAATCACATAATTTTTTTCTTACAAATGTTCAAAGACATGCAAGAAAAAATGGACGATAAAAATTTAACTCTTTATTTGGATGGTCATTACGTATTATGTTATGATGTATTGTATTGTTTTGATGGATATAATAATTTATTACTTAATTTTTAATTTATTCTTATTATTTATAATATCATCTCTGAAAGTGTTGAATTTATGATATTCAAAAGGTGATATTGAATAAGTAAAAATAGACGAAGGAAGAAATAATTAAATACAAAATGAGAAGAAAAAAAACGAGATCACACTAAATAAGTCATTATATAAATAAAAAAAATCGTTATTATATGATAATAAATTTAATGACTAGATTCAATAGAATTGAACAATACAATACAATTGGTATCAACCATCCAAACAAGTTGTACTCACATTGGTTTGTACACCACACCATATTAGCTTTTATAAGAGACTTGAAAATATATGAATGATCTAATATTTGGTCAAATTTATTATTTATTTATTTTAAAATACTTATTTTTAAAAAGTGTGGTGTTTGACTAAGCTTTTGAGAGAAAATAAATATTTTGGGGGAGTAGCAGAAACTGTTTTTTAAAAGCTAAAAAAATAGTTTTTCTCTAAAAAAACACTTTTTTTTAGTCAAATTCTAATTGTTGCTCAAAAGTGTTTTTAAAATTTATTGGTCAAACACTAATTATTTCTCACCAAAAATACCTTTTTGAAATGACTTTTGAAAAAAAAAAACACTTTTCAAAATAACCTGATTTAAAAACATGACCAAACAAATATTATAGAAATTGGTCATCAAAGTCACTCATTTTGTTTTGTGTTCCAAAATCATGCAACTGTCTAGTTAATTTGTATAGTCATCCAACTTTGCCCTAGTTAACTTATATGATCATTTTAGCCGAATTTGTTTTAGACCTATTTAATGACATGACAACTTTAATTTATTAGTAAAATTTAAAATCAATATTTCAATCCATCCTAAACCTAAACATTGATTCTACGTAAAGTTGAATGATTTTAAATATTACTGAACAAAGTTGCATAATTTTTAAAACACAAAACAAAACGAATGACTTTGATGATCAATTATACTACAATGTTCTGTGTAATGGGCTAAGGTGTTTGAGATGGTGATTTGCAAAAGAATAAATAAATTATCATTAAAGTTGGTTGAAAAATGGTGGTCTTTATACCACTTTCGAAAATTGTTAATTGGAGTCTCTTCGAAAAAAAAAATTGTTATAATTAGAGGGGTAATTATATATCATCTGTTAATAAGATAATCTATGTTGTGTTTATTTTTTTTTATCTTAATTTTTGTTATCTTTTTTTCTTTTGTTTAAAGAAATAGTATATCTTCTTTTTTCTTTTTATAATTTTTTAATTTTAATTTTTTACGTGACATATTTTTTCAAATCATAAAATTCAATAGTATATTCTCTCTAGTCCATATTGAGTGAATTATTGGGAATATAACACGTTTCTTAAGAAGAATAAATTGGGGGCATAAATAAAAAAAATGCTTTTTACTTTTATTCTCTTCATTATTTCTCAATCAATCTCTTAGAAAATATAAAATAGTTAAGAACTTATTTAAATAAAAGATAAACATAACAAAAAGTTTTAATTATAATATGGACAAGAGGGTAGAGGGAGAACTTTATTTAATTATATTTCTCTCTCACACACATATATAGTTCGCTATTTTATAAAATTTCTTGTCAAATTAAAATAAGATAGATAAACAAATTGACTATTCATCTCGGAAACCATTAGCCCTAATATAAATTTGGAAAGAAAATGTCATAAATAGTTCATTAACTATAGGAGTAGGTCTAAAATGGTCTCTTAACTATATTTTAATCGGATTTATTCTTTCAACTATTCAAAAACTTATTAGATTTGGTTCCTTAACTATACATTTATCGATTTTAGTCCTTTAAGTATATAAAAAACTTAACATGTTTGGTCTTTGACCATTTTGTATACAAATAACTTAGGTTTGTATTAACGGAACCCATGTCTCATGAAATTAAATATTTTATCCATTTTTCAGTTGTTTCTTTCTCCCCTCTACTTTTACTTTAAATTACCATTATACAAAGAACTGTAACATCAACGATTCAAAATAAAATTATGAGGAAAGAAAATATAACTCATAATTTCATTCAACGGATGATAAAATGAAGCATATTTTTGCAACTAATGACTTGAATATGCTAATTTATTATAAAAAAGCAAAAAATGATTACCCATTGAATTTAAAAAATTATACTCCAACGACTTTATTAAAGGAAATTTGTTTAATTTTTAAGAAGCTGAAATTTATAAAATGGTAGTTTTACAACCTTTTTTAAGTTTTTTTTAAATAAAAAATAGATTGATTTTATTATTTTATTTTACGTAGAGAAATTTGAGTGATAAGATCAAATCTCTTATTTTTTTGTATGAAAAATAAAATTAAAAAAAATTGAGCTGATTATGAACGATTAGCAGCCAAAGAAGGGAACACATCATACTCAAGTCATTAACTATAGTTATATGCTTCATTTTATCCTCCATTGAATAAAATTTGGACTTATATTTTCTTTCCTCATTAATTTTATTTTGAATTGTTGAGGTTATTGGTCTTTTTACAATACTTAAATGACTAAAATCGATAAGTATATTGTTAAGAGACCAAAATTGATAAATTTTTGAATACTATAAGCTCTAAGCTAAACTTAAAATAAAAACAATAAAAACAGGCTTTAGTTGGATTCAAACCTTGGTCTCAAGGGTGGTATCTCTAGCTTCTACCAATAGCACAAGGACACTTCTATGCTTTTTATGGATATACTGTTAACTATATCCTAATTTTTACCAGATTTTTAAAATAGATATACATATATACATATGATTTTTTCGGAAGTTAGCGGGTGCACGTGAACCTCTCCATGGGTAAGGACTAAAACTGGTAAGGATACGTTAAAAGAGTAAAATTGAAAAGTTTTTGAATAGTTAGAAGTATAGTTAAAACTTCCTTAAAGGCTTGACATTTTCTCTAAATTTGGACGCACTGCTAATTTCAGGAAAGGGGCTGTGAAGAGAGAATCCAGAAATCGTGAGGGAAGCAAAAGAATCAGCTAATACTCCATAGCTATGGCTTCCGATTCTCGAAAAGGTCTCATTACTTGCGTCAATTTTGTCAAACCTCAAATTCCGTTCCCCTCTTTTCAATGGATTATTGTTTTTTTTTTTGTTGATCATGTAGTGATTTGATTGTTGATTTTGATGAGTATGTAGTGATTGATTGTTGATTTTGATGGTCATGTAGTGATTGTTCATTTAAGAGCCACTGGCGATGCTCCGATTCTTAAACAAGCCAAATTCAAGGTTTGTTTTCTTCGATCATATTCTCCTAATTCTAAACCCTAGCTATATATTGCTGCACTGTTATTGTACTTTTCCTTTGACTATGAGTTCTTAATACTACATAACACATCCAGTGTGGCTCCACAGAATGGGGACTGGGGAGGTAGAGTGTACACAAACCTCACTCCTAACACGAGGTAGGGAGTCTGTTTCCGATAGATGCTTGACTTAAGGAAAATAGTCCAAAGCAGTCTAGATAACGGAAGTACAATATTTAAGGAATCGGTGTGAATTTATGCTGGAGATTTGATAAAGGTAACTTAACTATTAGCTAAGTGACTATATGAGAAATCAATCCAAATTTGATGTGTTGACCTTCATACTTGGGTATTGACAGTCTTATTAAGGATAGTATTCTAATGGAATCTTCACAGACACCCATCCAGCTCCTTATGTGATGAAAAGAAGAAAGAGAGAAGATAAATTAAAGTACGATTGAATGCCGTTCATTGGGATGTCCTGTTAATTGTTTTCATGTATCCCTGCTTATTTTCATTGTTGCTAAAGTGCAGATGATGAATCAAAAGAGACCGAGAATGCGAGTTAAAATTTGTGTCAACCAATTAATTAATTATGCCTGAGTTCTGAATTAGTTGGATTCGACTATATCAATCCTTTGTATCAATTCTCCTTTCAGGAGATAATGCTTAGGTGGGTATGCCCAAACGAATTCCATATCTATAGATGATTCTTCATGTAGATTATCTTTGTTCTGTTCGTCAACCTATAGGTAGAGTGGATAGAGGGGAAAATTAGGATTCTAGTGGTCATGCGGAGATTCCAAGAGTGTCCTACAATTTTTGCCTCCATCCTTCATGCTTTCATACACTATAGTGATTATTCCTTAGGCTTCCTATCCTTGCTCTTAAGCCAAGTGTTTGTAGGTTGTGGAGATCCAACTGGAAAAGGGAGCTAGTGTATTACATTGTGATTTTGTGAATGTACAAGTTAGGTAACCCTCAAGTATAATTCCAGCATAAATGCAGCGGTTGGTTTTCTCTCAGCAGTAGCACTGGTGGTGGCCTGATGGAGCTGGTTATAAGTGGGGCAGTTGGTTTTCAGCATAAATGGATCCTTCATTTAGGAGCTGCTGGTTCTCTTAATTAGATAGATACTGGTAGTAGCTTGTGACAGTAGATAGTAGATACTAAAAGTTTAGAACTTGAATGTCTCAATAATTCATAAAACAACAATACTAGAACTCTAAAAGTCTATTCTTCTTCATGATTTTCCAATTCTTGAAGGCCAAGATCCATTTCATTATATTGCTCCTCATCTTCTTCCTCCTTGGATTCTTCATCAATTAGGGTCGAGTCAGACTTGAACTTGTAGATGTAGTATGTACTCTTTTACCCTTGTCAAGTGACCTTGAAGAACTTCCCCTAGAAGACCATAGTTGTTCTCGTCAGCTTCAACTGTCGTAGCAATAGTACCCCAATGAAGATCACCTCCCTTATATACTAGTTCATCTTCTTTATCTTCGGGGCATCCAACTAACAATTCATTTGCCCCATCAATATTATCCAAGGCAATTGCATCAATGGTATCACGAGCATCTTAACGACATTTCAATGTTCTATTGTATACGAGATCATTGAGAAATGATAGTGCAAGCCTATTTCTCTTTTTCGAATGAATTTGCCTATAAGTTGTAGAGATCAATTAATAGATACTACTAATAATATAATTTAGAAATTAGGATATAAATCTTCTTCTTATGTGTTCAAACACACTCCACTTCACTCACATACGGATAAGCTGCAAATTAGACTTAATACTTTCATAGCAAACTTTTGCAACGTTGGAGTTTGACTACCATTAAACAATAGAAAAATAATTATAAGGTTAATAAGTATAATTAAGTCAAATAACTTAAGTAAAGCTATAATAAACTAAACCAACTCACTTACCTGGTGACCTTAAGGGCTTTTTGGGATTGACCACAACCAAACATCCTATTTGCATTTTTATTCTTAGAAAGCTCAGCGACTAGTTATCTTGTGTTGTTATATTGGGGTTCATCTTCTCAACACATCTATGATAATCCATCCACACTTCTGAATCTAAGATATCATTTTCTAGAGCAGTATAAAACAACCCCGACTTCAAAATATGGCTTGTTGCATGCAGATGCTAATGGAGTTACATCAATAATTTCAAACACTTCCTCATATTGCCTCTGAACTCTACCAAAAGCCCGTTCAATAGTTTTCTTGGCTCAATCCATTGCTTCATAAATATAGCCCATTGGTGGGGTTTTTTCCCCATCCACCAAACGAAGCACTTTCGTCATAGAACTACAAACTTTTAAGTGCCTGAACAACATCATTCCAAAAGTGTGCAGAAATAAGATGGTTGACAACTTTTTTCCCTAAAATTTCCTTTGCAAATCCATTTGGTTGAGAGGACCAGAGTTCTCAAGTTTCTCTTTTGTACGTACATAACTTGCAAAGTCAATAAGGCCGTTGCCAATCTTATCTTGGCCGGTTTCACCAAACTTCTTTCATTAGTGAATTTTCTCAACAACGACCTTTGACTAATGTAAGATGGATCTTGATGGCCTTCTTAAAAACTGTAAAAGGAATATTATAGTATTTATTAGTTAATAATATTAACATAAAGAAAGTTAGAGGATATGAAAGTCATATTATCTGGAGCATATGAGTTAATCTTGAATATGTCAACAAACATCAAATTGATATAATGAGCAACACATGGAGTCCAATAATATGTGGGTATAGACCCAATCATGTCACCTGCTTTAACAAACTAGCATTATCGATAACTTTTACCTCATTTTCCGATCCAATTCTCTCAATAGTGCTCTCAAACAAAAGTTGTACATTTTGGTAAAATTGGTAGAGTCGTTGTTAGCATCAACAAAACCAAGAAACACACTACCTTTTGGAGAATTCACCAAAATATTGATGATCATTTCTTATCATTCTTTTTGTCCATCATAATGGAAAATTCAAACTTTCTCCATTGCGCTTTATGGTCATCAACAATCTTGTCCACTTTCTTCACCTTTTTTTTAGGTGAGTAACTCTAACTTCATGAAAGAAAAAATAGGAGACTTCATCCTGGACTTTGTTATCCTACGACCTCAATGAATTTATCAAATGTTGTCTTGGGCCCAGGAATGAAGCCACCTTTCATGAATTTAGAGTTACTCACCTAAAAAAAGAGGTGAAGAAAGTGGACAAGATTGTTGATGAGCATAAAGTGTAATGGAGAAAGTTTGGATGTTCCATTATGATGGACGACACAAAATGGTAAAATGATCATGAATATTTTGTTGAATTCTCCAATAGATAGTGTGTTTTTTGGTTTTGTTGATGTGAGCGACAAATCTATTGATTCTACCAAAATGTACAACTTTTCAAGAGCATTATTCAGAGAATCAGATTGGAACAAGTTGTCACTGATAATGCTAGTGAGAATGTTAAAGCGGGTGACATGATGATAGGTGTGTACCCACACATTTATTGGACTACATGTGCTGCTCATTGCATCAACTTGATGTTTGGTGACATATTCAAGATTAACACATATGCTTTAGGTAATATCTCTCCTATCCTCTAACTTTCTTTATAGTTAATACTTATTAGCTACTAATTACTATAATATTACTTCTACAACTTTTAAGAAGGCCGTCAAGATCCATTCTTACATTAGTCAAGGATCATTGTTGAACTTGATAAGAAAATTCACCAATATAAGAAATTTGGTGAAACTGGTCGAGACAAAATTTGCAACGACCCTCTTGTCTTTCCAAACTACGTATGTACAAAGGAAAAACTTGAGAACTCTGGTCCTCCCAACCGAATGGACTTCAAGTAGATTTGCAAAGGAAATTTTGGGGGAAAAAAGTTGCCAACCATCCTATTTTTGCACACTTTTGGAATGATATTGTC
>JAJOOR010011786.1:0-15693 GCA_036250505.1 Solanum acaule | reverse complement strand
AAAGAATTTTAAAAAATTCATTCCTTAAAAGTTGGTGTAACCTTTTTTTAATGGGTTAATTAATAAATATATATATTTCACTTCTTAAAAGTAGGCAAACGGTTTTCTAATAAACTAATTATTGTTGATTGGTAAAAAAATAATTCATAAAATTACAATCAAATATATCTTTATGTTTCTGTAAATTGTGTTACTATTTTTTTTAAATAGACGGTTAAATAAAGTTGAGTTTAAGAATTTGAAGAAATTGAAAAGCTAACTTCCTTAATTATAGGAGTTAAAAACAAGGAAGAACAAATAATCCCACATCTCCTTAATTAATGCGGGTTGGTTGCACATGATAAAAAGAAAAAAACTATAAAAAGTTGGTTTTATTTCTTTTAGGCTAATATGTGCTAATTTTGTTTTAGGCTATTAATTGCTAATTAATATTGGGCTATATATTGCCAATTATATATAATAGTTGTATGTCTTGTCAATTCCTCGTGTGTTTGGTAAGGTAGAAATGATTTTTTCTAAAAATACTTTCTTATATTTTCATGTCTGAATAATGAAAATATTTTCTCTAAGAAAACAAGTTGTTTAAAAATATAGAAAATGACTTTCTTATTAAAAATAAGTCTTGTATATAAGCGATGCTCTATGTTTATGGTATCTTTCCCGCTCATCCAACGCCTCCAATCCCTACCCCTTTACCATCTCACCCTCGCTACCCCTGAGGCCCCGCTCTCCACCCTTTTCACCACTATAGTGTTCTACTAAATTACATATAATATTCTTAAGATAATACATTTTTGCTAACTTACCAAATACTGGGGAAAAAAAAGTTAATTTTTTTTTTTTTTTAATTAGGAGAAATGTTTTCGATGAGAAATATTCTTATTCCTACCAAAGACACTCTTAAAAAAAACAAAGAAAGGGAGAATATAAGAGATGAAAAATAAACCTGACCGTGTTGTGTAAGTGATGATTGAATTATTTTGAACAAAAGATTATGACCCAATGAATATTTTATCTAATTTTCTCTTTAAATTAATTGGGCTAGTAAATCCGATGGCATCGTATGCTAATACAAGAAGTATAGGAATTAAGCAAGAATTTTGAGAAGATGACAAACTTAATTAATACAAACATGAACAACAAATACATAAATATTTATTTATCACCAATATAAAATGTTCATAATACATTTATTTCCCAAATTATAGACGATAAGATATTAAACAAGGGAACTACATATGTTTGTTAAACTTGGAACACTTAAATTTCATTAACAATCCATGTGATCGAGGTCAATATTCTAATAAAATAAGTACCTTAATTTCCACAAATCAACTTAACTTAATTATAATATCAATACTCTTAGACTAAACATTTATATAGTCATTCATAAATTGCCATCGATCTCCCAACTCCAAATTGACCATAAAATTAAACTCACGTTTATTGTGTGAGAGACTCTGGATACCTATCAACGCAACCAAGCCAAGGATTCATTGAAGGCTTCTTAACGCGACGAATAGCTTTCCAAACAGCACTGTTACACTTAAAACCCGACCCAAATGCAATTTGCCACACACGATCGCCTCTTCTGATTTTCTCCTTAGCCTCCAAATAAGCCAACTCGTACCAAATGCTACTACTAGACGTGTTACCTGTTCAGACATAATAATATATAATTAAAACTACGTTCACTCTAACAATATAACATAACATGTTATATGTATATATATGAGATGATCACATAGTTCAATATTAATACCAAATCGATGGAGCGTGGCGCGTGATGCTTCCATATTTTCCTCACTCAACTCTAGGTTTCTTTGAAGCTCATCAAGGACAGTTTTGCTGGCTGCATAGACACAAAAGTGCTCAAAGGCAAGTTTGTAGTCTGGAATATAGGGTTTAATATTATTGGCCTGCTGGGAATTGTTATTTTTATTATTTGTTTTGGCATTTTTATTGCCAAATAAGTGCCTCCAAACTAAGTTTCCAAAGAAGAATAGTTGTTCTGATAAAGGTAGAACCAAAGGGCCTAATGTAGTAATATTAGTCTTCAATGCATCTCCTCCAACTTCTACTAAATCTTTGCTTATCTTTAGTCCCTTGTAACGTTGGGTATCTTCTTCTTGGTAAATGCACCTGAAAAATGTATAATTTTTGTACTTGACTTTAGCAATAAAGTTTAAGTTATATGCACGGACAATATTTAAAAAAAAAAAGAATTATGCAGTAATTATCGATACTTTAGTTGTGTGGTATAATCTTTTCAAATTGATTTATTTTTATGAGAGAATAGCTTGTTCAAAATTAAGCATAATAATCATGAAATCAATTGACACGAATTAGACAAATATATGCATTAATGCATTTTCTTGTAATTGATTAATACACACAATGATTAGATCAACCTAATGAATAAAGAGGGCAAAATAAATGCATTTTTCACCAATTAATAAGATGACAGAGGAAAAGAGTGCTGATTAAAACGGCCATTTTTAAATTTTATTTTTTATGTCTAAAAAATCTTTATGGTCAATCAAAGTCAACAAATTAATATTGTGTTGTCCTCGTAAATAAATAAATATATGTAAAACTAGTAAATGCTATGTTTGGTTAGCCTACCTGAGTACTGCTCATTTAAGTCGATGACTATTAAATTATTAATAAAGTGTCGACAAGACTTTTAAAAGCACAAATGTGAAGATACTCCCTCCGTCTATTTTATTTTTTCATCACTCAGACACATTTTTTAAGAATAACCAATAAAATGATAGATTTATTGTCGCACCCTTTGAACATGATAAATTTAATACTTTAAAAAATATATTCATAAAAAATGAATAAAACTTGATAATAAGAATAAAAGAGATATAACAAAGATTATTTTTAATTTCTCAAATTGAACAAATATAAATGAACAAATTTTCTTTTTAATATAACGAAGCGCGGGGGGCCGGGGGTTGGGGGGGTGGGGGATAATTAGTAGAGTAGTATGTTGGTCCCCAGAATTTAAAGTCATTTATTAGACAGTTGAGACATTATTTACCTGGTTGTAATAAATGACTCAACCATATAGTTTGAAATTAAATTAAATGTACACCCACCCTCAAGTACCATATATATATGTCACCCATATATCACACATTAAAAGCACACAAAATTGTACTATCTGTTTGCAATTAGCTGTCTTTCAAACTTTAGTAGGACACGTCCCTATAACACTTAATTTTACGATATTAATGCGCTTATACGAAAATTCAAACCTTATCGTATATAAAAAAAATTAAAATGACAGTTTAAAATGTTTAAACGAAATGATCACAAAATTTGAGAAATACTTACCTGAATGCACGATCATTGGAAGCTTTATGTGTCCTCACGATGTGTTCGAGGCTGTACTTAGCACGGTGGTAGTCGCGACGACGATTAGAGAGGAGGAGGGCGGAGCAACCCATTCGAAAAAAGCAATTCGGAATAAGCATAGACCGCTCTTTACCAGGGTACCAATTATATCCAACCATCTCACCACTAATCACGACCGCGTAATTATTAGGGTTAGCTTGTAACATGTCACGTGCCAAATCTAACGCTATTATTCCAGCGCTACAACCCATTCCACCTAAATTAAAACTAAGAATATTTCCCCTCATTTTATAGTGATTTATTATCATGGCTGAAAGTGATGGAGTTGGGTTGAAAATACTGCAATTCACCACCAATACTCCAACGTCTTTCGGGCGAATTTTCGTCTTCTCGAAAAGTTCATCGAGTGCTCCGAACATCACCGTTGATGCCTCGAATCGTCCTTCTTTCATGGTGGCTGTGTTTTCTGATGATCCAATGGATTTGGGGACGTAGGTCTCGTCCCCAATTCCAGAGGATTCTAGAATTCTTTTCTGAAATTTGAGACTAGACTCATCGAATTTGCCCGAATTTCGTGCTAACTCGATGAATTGTTCCTTTGTTACCTACCAAGATATTAACATGACATGCATTAAGAATAAGGTTCAACTTTAAGTTATATACTATATTATCAGTATAAATTAACATGTTATGAGAGGTTGTTTAATTACTTTAATTTTTGAGCTATTATAAATCATATAATAACTTAATCTTATGATGTAAAAGTATTATACACTGTCGAAGCACAAAACTTACGCTTTAACCATATAACTTTACTATATGCTCCTATGTAAAGTAGATTAATTTAACCTTTTTTTTTTAATTAGAGAAGAGGAGGCAAAAAGGGTCAGCTAGAGCACTTATGTGCACACTTTATTAAAAGAATATTTGACCAAAACTTCTAATACGACAATTATCAATTTATCATTTACCTTTTATATAATTTTCACAGATATCTAATCTTTTTATAAAACTAGTCAACTAATCATATTTTTACTTCACTCCTAGAAATGGTTAACTAACTCTAAATATATATATACAAAAATAACAACAACAAAAAGGTAAGTACTATAGTAGATGAATATGTCTAAAAACAAACATATAAATAATAATATATTCAGTATAATCTCACAGGTGAAGTCATCTTACCCCTACATCAGGGAGGTAGAGAGTTATTTTCAAAAGAACCTCGTTCAAACAAGTTAGATTAATAAAGAAAGAAAAAGATTAATAGTTTGGTGCACGAACCATCCCACGTTCACGCGGGGTCTATAAACCACAAAAAATAAGTATACAAGTAAAAACTACCTTAAGATCATCACTTGGCTTGTAACATGCAAAATCAAGAAGGTAAATAGGTCTTGGCTTAGACATGATATAAAGAGAGATAGTGAAGACAAAGAGTGCCACAAATGACAACACTGTAGCCAAATCATAACCTGTTGTGCTATCCCAAACTTTCCTCCACAACTCCTCTCTACTTAGACTCCCAACTTCAGCACTGAAAACCAACACCATCACTGGCAATATAGCCAAATAGATCCCATGTTTTATCAAGTAATGGTACCCTAACTTCACATATTTTAAGTTAACTGATTGCAAGAAATCGGGCAAACTCCTCCGTACCCTAACGGAGAACGTTTGTGACCCCTCATCCGATATCCCTCGGTTCACTATCTCCGTCGATAGAAGATGTTCTTTTCGAGCCATAATTGGAATTGAGACGTAATTGTTGTTGTTTTTTTTTTGGATGGAAATATAGGGATAATGTATATCTTTTTTATAAGATAATGAAAGGAGGAGAAAGTGTAGGTGCATTTATTATGGAATTAAGCGTTGGGAGAATGGAGGGGTAGGGAAGTTAGGTGAAGAGAAATTGGACATCCAATTAAGAGAGGTGTTAGTTGGATGCTATCAACTAGCCATAAATTCCTAGTAATACCTTTATGACAAAGTAGTTCGAAATTATGCAAATGACTTCTAATTATTTTTATTTTTTTCTATTCAGTATTCGATATCTATATTGGAATCTAACTACATCTGAATTTGTGTCGATTGAAGTACTGTGTCGATCGAAGTACTACATTAGAAGTAATGCGCTTCCTATCAAAGACGACTTCATACCCAATGAGACTCGAACTCAAGATTCTAATTAAGAATGAAGGAATATTTATCACTCCACCACCGCATCACGGCCCTTGTTGGTTATGCAAATGACTTCATTATTATTGATTTGCATGTACGCTTGCTATGTTATGCTTAATAAAGTTAATACTTTCTAGGAACTTCTTTTCACCGCCTTCTTTTTCAGTACGTATGTTAGGTGTTTCCAGCTCAATTCCAAGGGACAGAGAAATTATTATTCCCTTGGAGGGTAAATGAGCGAGTTGAATTAAACTTGAACGATTAAAAAGGGTGTCAAATCAGTTAATAGGTTATATCATGATCCGATTCTCCTAAAGTTTAAATGTTTGGATCAAATAATGGGATGACCCAACCCTCTACTCCTTTTCATTTGCGTTTTGAAAAAAGATAATGAAAGTTAATTTAATTTTTTCTTAAACTATTATCTTCATTAATTTCTTCCAAATTTACATAGAGAGAAGAATTAAAAATATTTTTAAACTTGGTGTAAATTATTAGTTTCGTCCCCAAACTATTGACAGTCTTAAAAATAATCATTTACTTGATTAATTAAATTTAGATACACCCCCGATCTGCCACATGATATAGCAAGTAGTCTCAAACTCTTATAGGAGCATGAAGCTCTTAATAAAAGGCCGAGAAGAGTGTTAAAAACATGTCTAAACTTGGCGAGAATTTGACAGGCATATTTCAAAGTCTTGTGAAGGTAACTATGTAATAGGTGGGAATTAAAATGAAACATTTGTGGTTATATAATGCAATGTATAGAAGACAATGTTCTTAACCATTTTGTAAATGATATGCATGTTAAAACCTTATGGAATAAATGAGATACTTAATGCTTCGAAGACAGGCAGTAACAATTAGTTATTTCTTCTAAAGCAATTGATAAATTTGAGATATATACAAGGAGAGAATTGTCCTATTTCTAATCATATTTTAAAGATGTAGGTATTAATTGTTTGGAATGTGTGTGTTATTATACCATAATACTCTTGAAAAACTCTGTATTTTTATTTTTATTTTACTAATTCAGCTCTCAGTGATGTGGTGATCATAGAATATTCCAAAATCGATATGTTCTGGACAATGAAGTAATGAAAAAATATCAAGCCTCTTATTTCTTTTCTTTTTTAATAATCTTCATAATAAGGGTCCGTTTGGTACCAGGGTTACTAATTTGGAAAAACTACATTGATATGTAAAACTTATAGGGGATAATGGTAATAAATAAACTAAAAGATAGGATTTCTGTAATTTTTCCTTTATATTATTATTTTCTATACTTTCAAAATATTATGTATCTTACCATTAATTAAGAGTTTTTTAACATATTGAGGAAAATACTCTTAGATACATGTATTTTTGCTATCAGATACACAAAAATAAGGAGATCAGAGGCGAGCGAGATAGAGAGGGAGGTGAGCGAGATTCGTATGTATCCTAAATACATGCGAATCACACTAGATACACACTAAATATATGTATTTGTATGTATATGGTGTGATTCGCATGTATCTAGGATATCAGATACGGTGGAGACTAGCGAGCGAGATGGGAGAGAGGCGAGGTAGGTCAGTGGAATTTGTTATGTATCTCAAATACATGCGAATCCAGTTGGGTACAATGTATTTAGAACAAATTACACCTAATTTTGACCTCATGTATCTCCAGATACATTTATCTCATCGTATTTGGACAACCAAAAATCTGATAAGATAAGTAATATTACAAAATAGAGTTTATCTAAGTAATTAGTGTTTAAACTAGTGGAATTTATGTAAGTTCCCCTACTAATTTTAAAATTAATTTTAGAATGAGTTTATTCCGTATTTCATTGGAATAAAATCGAAAGATAACTTATCTTTTAGTTATTCCATAATTACAATATTATTTTTATCACATATTTAAAATATATATAACAATTTTGGAATAACTTATCAGTTATCCCCCAACTAAATGAGGGTAGAAGCAACTTCAAAGGAGAGAAAGACAAGTTAAAGATAGAAGCAATTAAGTCAAAGTCTAGATATACGAATCGTACATATATGTATATGATGATTTTATTGTGGTACGAAAAAACATATAATAAAAAAAGTTATAATTCAAACTCAAGATATAAATGATACAAGAAAAAAAATGGTGACAATAATAATTGTGTTGCTATTGTTGGAAAAGCAGTTACATTATCTTTGTTTGTGGATACGTATGTCATTTATTGTACGAGTCCACACGTAAATGTTTTGGGCCGCTTGCTGGTGATGAAGACAAGCATTTACCTTTTTTTTTTTTTGTCTTTTTTCTATTTAATACTCTTTCTATCCGATAATAGTGATCAATTATTGATTTGATATAATCCTTTAAGAAATAATAAATAATAGGGATAATATTACTATTTTATCGTTTGACTTTATTAAATTTAATGTTTTGAGACATGTATTAGATGATAAATAATATTTAATAGCAAGGTTAAATTAGACATAAAAGATAAATTATTTCTTGATTTTCTAAACTGAACAAGTATTGATAAACAACTATAGTATAATGGACAACTATTATTAGACAAAGAGAGTACGTACATCATTACATCAGATACAAACTACAGAAAATAACAAATAGTTGGCTTTCCAAAAGCTATAAATTCTAAAAACTATAGTATAATGAACAACTATTATTAGACAAAGAGAGTACATGCATCAGTACATCAGATACAAACTACAGAAAACAACAAATAGATGGCTTTCCAAAAGCTATAAATTCTAAATTAGTGGTTACTTCCATCATCCACTTTTTTTTTTTTACTATATTAAAAATAGATGTTCAGTTTAAAAAATTAAGTGGACAGTGGGGATATTTATCAAGAATAATCACACCACATATTATTCATTAGGATTCTTGATTAAATTAATATTTGTATCGAGAAACATTATTACTTCCTCTATTTTAATTTATTTATCTGCTTTTAATTTGGACATGGAATTTAAGAAAGTAAACAAATACTTTTATTGAATCTTGTGGTACCTCTTAAATTAAAAATATATCAAATATCATTTAATTTTATAATTTTAAACATTTCACGTGAAAACTTAAAATCAAAATGTTACCCCAAAAAAAACATTTTTAATAAATAATTTTTTTTAAAAAAATAAACAAACAAATTGAAACATGAAGCAATAACTAGGGAATAGATAAGGAGAACAAAAACACGTTAGTTGGTTTATTTGTGTTGCTTATAATAATTGAGTTAACTTTTTGTCTTATGTTTAAATGATTCAAAATCTATTATATATACAATGTAACTTTTTTGTCGAGAGGATTTGGTGAACACCCTTATCTCCTCCAAGATCAAATGCTCTTTTTAAAAATAATTTTAAAACATTCCATAAGTCTTTCTATATTTCTTAAATTTATATCAAGTCAAACTATTTAATAAATTAAAACGTAACAGAAAACTTATAATATAATATAAATAGAGTCATCACTCATAAATTGAATGATATATAAACTAGTTGAAGAATCAATAGCATAAGGCCTTGGACTTTGACTTGTAAACAAATCATAATTTCAATCACAACAACATATCAGAAGACAGTTGAATATCCAACTTGGTGAGGGATAATAGTCTTATGGTTGAGAAAAGACTTGCCACCTCCCTTCACTTAATGAATATTGTTGCAACAGTTTTACCCAAAATAGAAATATATCATATACTCCCTCCACTCTAAATTAAGTTATACTTTTATCTTTATTTTGATATAAAATAAATGGTGTTTTACGCATTCAAAAAAAAAGTATTGATTATTATTTTTTAAAATTATATTTTGTTTAAATATGTGGATTTTTATATAATCAAGAAATTATATCAAATAGTTAGGGTAAAACTTATCCGCACCGGGTGTATACACCAATCCAATAAATGCATGACATGTGTTTAAATTTATAGTTCATTTTACTTAACCTTAATTAATTAACATGTGTTTTTTTTTTTCATTAAATCACATAATAACGGAAATTGCATTAGTTTGATGTATACACCCAGTGCAGGTAGGTTTTTTCCTATTTTTTAAAATTATATTTTGTTTAAATATGTGGATTTTTATATAATCAAGAAACTATATCAAATAGTTACTATTTAATTAAGTGTAAATAAGCAAAGATATTATTTACTTTTTACGGGCGTTTGGATTAAATTATTTTAGGAGATTTGACTTTTATTTTTTTTTAAAATTATTTTTAGAGACCTTTGGAAAATATAAAAAGGGAAACTTTCAAGAACTTAAAGAAACCCAAACAAACAACCCACAAAAATACACATGAAGAAAAATGGAAAAACAATAAAGGATAAGAGGCTGAGAAGCCTAAGAAATTTATTAGGTTCGAAATCTATTATTTATACTTATTTAGTAAAAAGACAAATTAACACTTGCACCAAAACTACTTGATCAGAAGTAATTGTTTGTTCCCTTGAACTGAATATACTAACTATTATTACATCATGCAAGAGAATACACATAACATCAGCAGTTACATTATCCAAGCTACAACACAGAATGGTATAACATGAAAAAACTAAGCTACAGAGTAGCTAAATGCAATCTCAAATTACAAAACAAGGCAAAGGGGCAACGAGTTATTGCTATTTGGTGTCGAATAGATCAGTCCAAGAGACGTGAGACCATAGTGTTGCTGGATTCAGGTCCATGATTATTTACACTAGGGATGATGTTAACAGGAGATACAAACTTAAAAAACTCTTTAAGTTCTGTAAAGCTGCTGTGTTCGCTGTATGGTACTTCATACCTGAGACGAAAACATCATAATCAGAAATGTGTCATCCATGATCTAGTACCTTGACTCAGTTATAGTTAATACACAAGTTAAATAGAAGTAGTAGATAATGGACCTGATGATAGTACCCTGCTGCCACCTGCTTCCAGTTGACTTCTTCTTTCCTTTACCAAATGACCAACCAGTTGGAGAGAAAGCAACTATAAGACTGTACCGACCCTGAAGTAGTAACTAACCGTTACATACCACTCAAAGCTGGATCAATAAACAAAAGCTTTTGTATATGGTGGTGCAAAAACCTATTGGTTAGAGTGTTCCAAGTAAAGATGTAACTGGACAAGGCACATTCTACCAAAGGGTTGTAGTCAATGACAAAGCTAGAGTATATGCAGCCAGGAAATTCAGTTCTGGTAGAAAAATGACGGTACACACAAATTTTCCCAAGAAATACTCCATCTTAATGTTGTGTAACATTCTAAGGAAAAGAAAGTAAGGACCTCCAAGTGATATGCTCAACCAATAACTTACACTCCTTCCTATTAAATAGTGGTTGAAAAGAAAGTAAACACCACATCAAAGTTAGAGTGTGTGTAGTTTAATAAATTTAAATTCTTGAAAGTTGTATACGTTGTGTAGAAATAGAATTTTTTGAAATGGAAAGAGTGTCATATAAATTAAACAAAGGGGAGTAACCTTAAAGGAAAAACATATATGTAATTTACTTAAGTGCGATATAAAGGAAAAACATATATGTAATATACTTAGGTGCGAGGGATGATGACATAATGAACCCAATCAAGACGCATAGAGGTGTGCCTACGAATGAATTTAGCTCTAGATTTTGTGCAAACTTTTGGCTAGACTCTCTTGGTTCTTGCTGAGAAAGCATCTAATTGATGTCAGCAAAACTGAAAAATGTGTAGTCTATTATAATGAGTATGTTGCAGTAAAGAAAACTTTTAGGCTCTCCAATCAGTATAAGAGGATGATATTCACTAGGTGGAGCTTTGTTATTTTCAATCAATATAATTACTGATTAACTATGGACCTCAATTCAACACCAACTTTTTTCCATCTCCAAGATCTTTACAACATCAGACAGAGGCTGCATCAGAATTTAAATCATCACAAAGCACTTGGACATCAAAAAACTTACCGCATACTGATTAGAAACATACTTCAACCTTTTGAAGCTAGCCAGTGTCCACATAGGCACGACATGAATTTGACTTTCCTGCTCATTTAATGTGAAAAACTGCATTTCTTCTCGAGTAAAACCCAGACACTCCAAAATGCTCAACTTTGATGCAGTGACATAGACTTTCTTCTGCAGAGCACGAGCAACCTCAACAAACAGCCTCTCTTTTCCTAAATCAGTAAGGACAGAAACCATGAGAAATCGCCTTTTAATGAAAGCATTAAGCATAAGATACTAGGTAGCTTTTGAGCTTTTGGCCACAATATTTACCAAGAAACTTAAAAGGCCAGAGATGAAGTTTACCTATAGTATAGCTACCAATGAGAAACAAGGTCTTCGAGTTGAAAGTTTCAGCTTGTATTGATTCAATAACAAATTGAATAACAGCCTCCTGTTTGGGAAAGTCATACTGCAAGGCAAGAAAACACTTACAACATCTGAAGTATTAATGTAAACAGCTGATGACATACTGAAATGTATTCAACTGTATATACAAGATTTTTGCTATTTCATATGTTCCTGGTGTATGGATTGATCCTGTATGTTTCCTGTCTTTTGAATGTATTGGGTAAATAAATTGTATTTGCTACTTCTTACAATTGATGTATAACATAGTCAATTATCGTTTCCTATCTATATTATTTCTTGTCATGTCAGATGTAAGGAGAAAATCTCAATATTAGCCAACATATATGTGACATGATCATACTAGAGCATTTCCTCAAAGTGTTTGCTTCTATGGCCAGGGCATGACACTCAAAATATATAACCATATATTGAGTTTACTACCTAAAATATACACCAAGCACATAATTTTTGGTAGGTTTCACTGCCAAGAATGAATTAACAATCTAAATACCTGAGGGTCACAGTATGTAGTATCTAGGATGAGACTGTGGACACCACAAGTCTGCAAGATTGCATTCCTTGTCATTTCTTCACAAAATCGGAAATCCCCCGTGTGCAGGACAGCCTATTGCATAACACAACCAAAGCATCCATCAAAAGAACAATCAAACTAGAATTCAGAAAAAGCACAGGGCAAACCAATTTGAACCACACCTTACCATTGGGTGGCTCAAAAAGGATTATTAGGGAACCCGGGCAATGATTTGCATCAAAGCATGTGACATCAATCCCTGCTATGTTGACCTTCTGGTTGATGGGTAAAACTTGCATCATGTCCCATGGGATTCCGATCTTCAGATTAACAAGCTTTGCCGTAATTGAGGAACAATAAATCTTTCCATGACAGAAGGACTTAGTGAGGCCTTGATAATCTACAGAGAGATATGATAACAAAATTCAAAGCTTGACTGATAAGTAATTGCTGATCACATAATCATCAAACTAGATTATCATATACACCTATAAGGATGTGTCTAAAAATTTTCAATGAACGTCACGCCATAAAGGCAGTAACCAATCAAGTAGGTCTTAGGGCTGATTAATATCTATATGATGATATCCACATTACAAATATGTAACATCCTTAAAAACCTCTTCTTACTAAAAGATACAAAAGTTATCAAGTGACTATCATGATAAATGAGGATATCCTATGCAAAAAGGTGAATACGACAAGTAATGCAATTTTCTAAAGAAACAGAAATTTATATGTGGTGACCATTGAGAAAACCAGCATTTATTTTAGTCCAGCATGTCCTATAACACGAACATGGAGAATAAGCTTATTACGAAAATGAAGATAACGCAACCTTGACAGCTTCATTTTATTGGCAAGTGCGTGAAAGTAAATGTTCTTCTTCATAATTGTTAAACATGCAATTACTCAATCGACTGATAGCGTACCTCAAAACTTCTGCAAGCAAATAGATGAAAGCTCTAAGTCTCATTACAGGGTCAAAGTCAAACCAATACCTGCCTACATCTCATTTTTGTTGTAGTTTGACTTAACATCGTTGTTAAGAGTAGAATAAAAATTGCTAATTATTTAGCATTTGTTACAGGAAGGAAAAGGACTTTGGGCATTTGGAGTGCAGAGAAGTTTTATTATAGAGAATAAAAAAAGAAGGTTCCACAACTTTTTTGAACAAATACAAAATATATTTATGCCTTCTTTTAAATTGAACACAATTTTGGAAATGCCCCTACAAGCAGAGTTAATGGAGACTACCTTACGAGCTGATGCTATTTTCTCTGTTTCTATTTTTGCTGATTCAGCTATAAACATTTGAAAATATGGTTGTCAGAAGAGGTCTTACGATCTAAATGGAAGTGGCTGAGGAACCAATGAGAACAATCTCTTCTCAAGTACTTGAAAGCATCCTGCAACGATGTAAACAAGATACTTTTAGCAATTTATAGCAAAAGAGAGGTATAAAGAATAACAACTTTATATCTTAGCAGTTAGAAAAAAGTCTGGTACTTTTTTGTCAACAACGTGTCCAGTGTAATCCCACAAGTGGGGTCATAGTGCAATGATGTTCATTATCAATAACCCAATGTCACAAGCATTAAGACACCGGAAATCATACAACTAGTTAAACCACTAATACTGTAGAAAATACACATTGGCATTGCTTTGAACCAGCACCTGTACTCTCCATTGTAGTAAATCCAACAAATGTGTATATATATGGAGAGCTTCCAGTAATATATGCACATTTCAAGCATCCTACTTAATTTTGGTAAAACAGCTGATGTTTATTAGTATATTATGCACTTTTCCAAGAACTGAGATGATACAAAAGCCCATGTAAGTAGGTTATGTATTTAGGGTATTTACCACTCGGAATGGTGTTCCTGGTATAGAACACCACACGGGAATATCTTTAGATTTTGCACTTTTGGCTGGAGTTTTCTTCTGAATTCTCTTACGGGAAGCACTTGAACAAGTTCTTTCGACCTCCGTTTGTGCCCTATTAGTAGCACAAACTTTCTTTCTTTCCGAAACAGGACAAATGAAATAATCTGTTATCAACTTGCTTGGTTTAGTACCAGCATCAACAGGTATAATCTTTGTAACATCTTGTTGAGCTACTTTTTCCTCGGCAGTTTCCTTTCTTAGCTCCAAAATAGAGTTAACGATCTTTTTTCTAGGACCAAGAGCAGTGACACCAATGGTAAATAAATCCTGCAACGGAAGTTAAAATAGTGGAATTAGTTTGGCAAAGATACAACTAAAGCTTAGTGGTTTGAGCACCAAGTGAAATAAACAGCTTTAATAGTTTGTCACCAAATCACATAAATAAGATAACAGTGGAAATAACAAATACAGCTCAGCAAAGCCCCCTTCACAACTCCAACTTGGAAAGGATTAAGCTTGAGGAAAGGTAAAATGGACTAATTACTTCTGCAGAAAAATCACCATGAGAAGTATATTCAATGAATGCATGGTAGAGAAACAAGTTTGCTTTATAGGGTATGTGAATTTTCCAGGTTCATTTCCCTCTGGGGAAGAAAATTCAAGTCTAATTTTTTACCTTGATCTTCTTGACTTGAACCTAAAGTAAATTCTTTTGGGGGCAAGAATTTAAAGAGTAGCTCAAGCGGTACTCAAACAATAATAACCAGAGAATTGTCACTTTAGTTATTATTTAACTGATTCTTCAAGACTACTGTTGTTTCCAGTTCTCACTGTTGCAACTTTGTACTGAACCCCCAACAGCCAACTCCAAATAAGAACTTGTAGTTCAAAACTTGTAGTGGTAGGACAGGACGTCCAACAAAATAAGTAATGAGAAGAAACAAAAAATGAGATTGATGGTTAGGTTATAGATTCTATTTCTTTGGGTGCACTCAACGGAGGGAACAACACACCATTTTCTAGAAGGGAAAACATAAGACGGAGAATCCTTGAGGCCATGGCCTCACTCTTCCCCTGAACATCTCACCTTTGGTGCCATATAGTCAATTAACGAAATAATGGTCCTTCACATATTACTAGGGACATAAATACATCAGATTGGTTCGAGTTTTATTATGCTCTGATGCATTTTAACCAGCTGAATTCTGAGTTTAAGGCTTTATGCTCACAACATAATCTTTAAAAGTAACCATGATTAGTAGTCACTTAAATTCTAAAAAAGTAAAACCCTTCATTATAGGTGTATCAAGTTGAACGTAATCACTCTCACAGGAACAAGCGCACTTCCGGAAGCAAAGAATTCCACAAGTAACAGCCAAAAAAAAAA
>JAJOOR010011785.1:0-19502 GCA_036250505.1 Solanum acaule | reverse complement strand
ACCTTTTGTTGTATATATTCTCATGGGTAGGCTGGGGCCCTGTCCCACCAATCTTTACTACTCTTAGAGGCTTGCAGACTAGTGTGTGGGGTTTATAGCTACGTTATGGCCATGCTGGCCTATGTTGTTGGTTTGCTGAAGCTTTTGAGCTGTTTGATGTATTGTATTGATATTTACCTGTTTTAAGTTTTGTTATAGATATCATGGTGGCCTCGACGGCCCAATCAGGACTTCTGTGCTAGTTGGATATTTCTTTATATGAACTCTTGGGAGTAGCTGGTTCTTTTGTAGATCTGTTGACAAGGGTCTTGTCGGCCGAGGGCTTAGTTTTAAGCCAGGATATACTTGTTTGATTTTCTTAATTGCATGTGACTGCCATGCGCTAGTAGCAAATGGTTCAGCAGGGTCGGCTCGGGCCTGAGTTTTGGATTTAGGAGTCAGTTGCGCCCCTTGAGTTTGGGGCGTGACAGATTCATAGAGTAATTGTGACTAAGCTAAGCTTTAAGAGAGATAAGCTCTCTCTCGAGCAACTTACCCCGTTTCAAATGCATTCCTCTCGGATACCCATTTGCCGCAGGAAGACCAGCCTACGCCTTAACCCACTCACTCTCTCGAGCTGAGTGTCTGGACATGGGACTAGGGTTCACTCTCTCGAGCTGAACCTCATGTCTACTCACTCACACTGGCCATCGATCTAGTTGTCTTAGTTTTATTACCTCTCTCTCAAGCAAGCTGAAAACACATAAATAAACTTGTATTTGCAACTACAAATTCATTAAATTTATCCACAATCACTAAATGAAATCACAATTGAACTACGATTAAACTATCAGCAAGCAAGACCTAACAATTATCTTAACCCATATTCGCTAAATCACACCCCAAGTATTGGGGTTTTTAGCCACACATCAAGAGATAGAAATTGATACCTAAATGAGTTTGAATTCAAATGGGTATGAAGATTTAAGTCTTGTTACAGGCCAAGAATGAAGGATCCAAGAGACCCAAGTCCAAATCCTTGGAGATGAAACCTTATTTTTCTTCAAGTCTTCAAAACCCTCTCAAACTTAGAGCAAAAAATATCAAAAAGTACTATTCTATATGAAAATTATGATAATTGTTTCATACTAAAACTAAAACTGTAACTAGTATTTATAGTTTTCACAGAATTATGCTGCAGCGGATCGTTCGACGTCGTTAGTCGGAATCGCCGATCAACTCAGCGATTCGCCCTTTGGTGTAGGTCATTGCCACCTTGCACCAGCCTTCAACATCATCATTTTTTGGGTTATTGGTGGCATGGTATTGATTCGCGGAACTGCTCGGCGATGCGCCGACTGCTGCCTTTTTCCGCCGACTTGATCCTTTTTTCAAGGCTCAACACACTGGAACAAAAGGCAAAGTAAGACCTTTCGGCGACTCACCAAGTGGACTTGGCGATCCTCAGGCCTTCATTTTTTCATTCTTTTCAGCCTTTTCGTTCCTTTTTGCGACATAGTGTCCATGATTTCCTTCAAACATCAAATACCTGAAACTTAAGGGTTTTCATCAGATATTGAGATAAAATAAGCATTTGAGGAGACAATTTCTATCAAAATATAGCCCTAAATGAGTCCAATTTGTGGACTCATCAACACCCCAACTTAAACTTTTGCTTGTCCTCAAGCAAAATCAAGTTCAGCCGTTCAAAAAGGGTGTCTCGAACAGTTCTACACAAGACTCAATCATGAATGCACACAACAAGACTCAATTTACCTATACAAAGATCAAATGTGCACTCAAAGATTTAAGTTGTGACTCACCAATATCAACGAATCTCATGCTCACAATACTTGCTTCAAATGCAAGTTGAAGCTCAACTATAGTGTTCAAATGCCGTCACACAAAGAATGATTCCATATTCACTCAAAAGGTTTCACAGTTTAAAGCTTTGGAATCAGATGCAACGCTCACACTAACAAAGAAGAACATAATGCATAATTTCACCCATAGGTTTTCCCGTGTTTTCCAATCAACATTTGTTTCAACTCACTCAAGATAAAAAAGGTCTTTTCAAGGCTTGTAATGGAGCTGAGTGCAAATGTATGGTCATATAGGCTTAGTAACTTTCATCCTCATGAGATGTGGTGCTCACAACACTTCCTTCCCTTTTCCTTCATCATTTTGTTTTGTGCTCATGAGTCATCCTATTATTCGCTTCCCATGAATTGTTAGGAAACCCCATTTCTTTTGTACTTTATTCCACAACTTTCTTTTTCATTCTTTTTCTCTTTCTTTTATGTCTTTTCTTTTCTTTTTTTTATATGGAGGGGTTCCATTTTTCTCAAAATCATGGGTAAGAGGGACTTTCTTGCACTTCTTTATTTGCCTTCTCTTTTCACCACACCTCCAACTTAGGCTTTTGGCCTATGTTGTCTATTCAAACTAACCACAACTTTATAAGGATTATGGGTGATGAATTAAGAAAGGTTTAGTTTTCATCAAGTTTCTTCCAAAGAAAGGTAAGGCTCAAGGGGTGTTCAAGAGAGAATCACACACTCACAAGGTAGGTCACAAAAGAGGTATATGTCAAATTGGTTCACACTCTTCGAAGTTGCCTGAGATCATGTCAAGAGAAAGTCTTACTTAGTCAACCGGATTAACAGGGAAAACTATAGGTGTTGTCATGCATGGTTCCACGTAAGCTTATCACACAAGGCATCAACACTTAAGTCTAACAAGACTCCACACTGTTGCTAGTGTGCAATGGTCATCACAAGAGAATCGATTTGATAAATGACTAATCACAACGAGATGCAAAGAGTTCACATATTGTCTATGCGACTTCATTTGGCCTCATCATAGCTGCACATTCATGTTTGTTGGATTGTAGGCACTATTTAAGTCATCGGTATTGATCGGGACCGAGACTTAAATTTTGCAAAAGAACAGCCACATTCAACAAATGAGAGGTGGAAATTTTTTTTCGGACGGGTCAAAATCATTTCGCAATTTAAAACAAAAGGAGCCATAAGCTCAAGCATCCACAGAAAAACAGTATTAACAAAATTTTAAACTGAATAACCCAAAATACATCAACAAAACACGAACAGAAGTAGCACACAAATGTGGGCCTCACCCAACCACAATTAAAAAACATTTGTCCTCAGATGCACATGACAAAATATCCAAAATGACAATTAAACAAAGATAGAGAGGGAGGTAAATAAGGGATCCTAGCTAAGCAGTCGCTCCATTTGTCCGGGGATCAGTGCCTGGAGTGTTGTCATTCTTCTTCTGGTTCTCTTTTTCTTTTCGCTCTGCTTCAGCTTCTACAATGATATTAACCTCGATCTTATTGTCCAACTCGTGAGCTGCCACAAAGGCGTGTATCGCATTGCTGAACCCTCGAGCCCACGAAGGGACAATAGGGTTGATGGGCATCCTCCTCCTCGAACTGGCTGTCTTGTTCTCGCCCCTTGCAGTTCTTCTAAACTTTTGTGCTCTTATGTGTCTGAGTGGCATGTTTCTTCCTGCAACTTTTGGTCTAGCTATGTCTGCAAAGTCTTGAGATAATGTTAGAACATATTTGACAACCAAACAAAGACATTCAACTACAGAAAGACTAGATAGTCCATTCGGTGAGCCACAGACAATCTGCCAAAGGTCACGGTGCAGAATGAGTTAGGGATGCAGACAAAGGGCAAATAATAAGACTTTCGGTGAGTCACCGAGTGCCCTTGGCGACCTCATACTTCTTGCTGAAAGTTACAGACCCCACAACAAATAAAACATGATAATAAAGGCGAGATAAGGTAATTAGGAAAACCACATAATAGTTCAGCGAGCTCGTCACAGCTCGCCGAATGACCCAACGTGCCTACTTGTGACCCAACTTCTCAAAATCAGCCCCGCAACCCCTGAAAATGCAATTTAAGCACAAAAAGCACAAATTCGGCCAGGACCCATAACATACGAATACCACTCATCACACATTAACTTCGCTCAATGCATTAGATAACAAGATTTCACAGTTTAGGCAATAAAGGTGGGGATATCGAAGAAAAATCGGCACATAAACAATTAAGTCCAATCAGGGAGGTTCAACAGATTTTGACAAGCTTGCAATATTTGCACATGAGTACAATTTTGACAAGATAGTTATGGGGTTCGGGACACTAATCTTTTGTGATGATTAAATGGATATTGAGATGCTAGGAAGCACTGGAATCCGACTCCAAGCACAAATCAATCAACCAAAATACTCCGAGAATGCAAGTAATATGAAACTAGAGTGCACGTATGAGTTTAGGAAGGTGAAAAAGTGAGCGAAGGAAATAAAGTTGAAAATTTTAAAACTTTGGCTGAAAGACTGTCCAGTTTTTGTCCATTCGGCGATATTAGTTCTAATCGCCGAACCTCTTGGCGAGTCATAGAGTGAGCACTTGACTCGCCGAGTTTTATAGGACCTTCAGTCATCGCGAAGGTCCAAACGATGGTCTTCATTGCAATTGCCGATATGGTTGGAGACTCACCAATAGCTTCTTGATCCCATAGAGTTTTACAGACCACAACATGAATTGGTTTTGGGCCTAACGACGGTCTAGATCAGAGTCGCCAAACCAATCAGTGACGCACGGACTGTGCCTTTAGTTCGCTAATCTTTCCTTCTCGTTCAATCTTCACACTTCCACCTACGCAATAAACACACCATTATTATAACATACTAATTTAAAGCGATAAAACCTTGGGTTGCTTCCCAAGAAGCGCCTTATTTAACTTCGTGACACGACACAACTCCTCAATCAAGTTACATTAGTGAGGTTTGCCTCATTTTCATAAGGCCAGCCCTCTTTTGGCTCTGGGTAGAGAGAAGATAGCACTTGGTCCATTTGGGACCTTTGTCATCATTCACACTTATTCTTCCTGTTTCAACACACAAACAAGCAAAACAAAACTAAAAATTAAGTAAGTATCACTATAACTAACAAGAATAAAATTCAACTTAACTAAAAATTCTCAACTAACACCACTCCCCGACAGTGGCGCCATTTTGATGTTTGAGTAATCAAGACAGAACTTCCGATGCAAGTGTCTACGATCATACAATAGTTTAGTAAACCAACCAAGGGGTGGGATCTTCCCAAGAGAGTGGTTTTGATAATTTATAGAAAAATAAAATTTCATTCTAACTAGTCGTAGCTAAAGACATTAACGAGTAAAAACATTGTAAATTAAAGGGGGACACAAACGTGTCAATTAACAATAGGGGTTCTTGTCACTAGTAAGTAAAAACAACGAAATAAACAGGGGTTTCTAAGAAATGAGAGGGGATCCTTGGGATGTGATGGGAATATGGATTAAGCTAGATTATTGGGTACAAGCTTTCGATAGAAGATTCATAGAGTAATTGTGACTAGGCTAAGCTTTAAGGGGGATAATCTCTCTCTCGAGCAACTTACCCCGTTTCAAATGCGTTCCTCTCGGACACCCACTTGCTGCATGAAGACCAGCCTACGCCTTAATCCACTCACTCTATCGAGATGAGTGTGTGGACATGGGACTAGGGTTCACTCTCTCGAGCTGAACCTCATGTCGACCCACACACACTGGTCATCAATCTAGTGGGCTTAGTTTTACGACTTCTTTCTCGAGCAAGTTGAAAACACATAAATAAACTTGTATTTGCACCTAAAAATTCATTAAATTCATTCACAACCACTAAATGAAATCACAATTAAACTACGATTAAACTATCAACAAGCAAGACCCAACAATTATCTTAACCCATATTCACTAAATCACACCCCAAGAATTGGGGTTTTTAGCCACACATCAAGAGATAGAAATTTATACCTAAATAAGCTTGCATTCAAATGGGTATGAAGGATTAAGTCTTGTTATCGACCAAGAATGAAGGATCTAACAGACCCAAGTGCAAATCCTTAGAGATGAAACCTTCTTTTTCTTCAAGTCTTCAATCCCTCTCAAACTTAGAGCAAAAATATCAAAAAGTACTATTCTATATGAAAATTATAATTGTTTCATACTGAAACTAAAACTCTAACTATTATTTATAGTTTTCACAGATTTGTGCTGTAACGGATCGTTAGTCGGAATCGCCAATCAACTCGGCGATTCGCCCTATGGTGTAGTTCATCGTCATCTTGCACCATCCTTCAACATCGTCATGCTCTGGGTTATTGGGCGGCATGGTACTGCTTTGCGGAACTGCTCAGCGAAGCACCGACTGCTCCCATTTTCCGCCGACTTGATCATTCTTTCAGGGATAAGCACACTTGAACAAAAGGCGAAGTAAGACCTTTTGGCGACTCACCAAGTGGACTTGGTGATCCTCAGACCTTCATTTTTTCATTCTTTTCAGCCTTTTCGTTTCTTTTTGCGACACATTGTCCATGCTTTCCTTCAAACTTCAAATACCTGAGACGTAAGGGTTTTCATCAGATATTGAGATAAAATAAGCATTTGAGGAGACAATTTCTATCAAAATATAGCCCTAAATGAGACCAATTTGTGGACTCATCAATTACCCATGTCACATGATGTAGCGACAAGAGGAGATTACCCATGTTTCTTCATGAGCTAAGATGAATATGATTAAGAACTAATCCATGGAAGTTAAGCTTAGAACTGAGTGGACAAGTGGCGATTACCCGAGTCCCATAACTATGTGCCAACATAGGATTGTCTAGATAGATATTAGCTAGTGGATCCACAATAGTTAGAAGTTCATGGTACTTACCATGACAAGTCGGACACCCCTTTTCGGTGTGGGGTAAACACTGGATTCCATGTTGCTAGCTCACATAGTCTTATATATCGGTTAAGGCTACTTCCCACAATCAAGTAAGGTTATGATGAACCAAGGTTACTTCAAGAAGTATCATAAGTATGTTTCAAGATGATATTCACTTGCATTGATCATGTTTTATGCCTTATGTTTTTAACTCTCAAGTTTCATGTTTTAGCTTGATCATTGCATATCATGAAAATGTCCTATTTTAGTATGACTTAAATGTTTATATGCATGGCTATCATACTTGGTACATGGTTTTGTACTAACGCATACTCTTGCCTACATTTCCCCAAATGTTGGGTCTGACAATTAAGGTTCTCAATTTTGTGGCTAGAGGTCGACTTGAGAGATTCTGAGCTTTGGTGATTCCTCATGCTTTGATGATGAATTTTCATTGTTTAAGTCTTCTATCTTATTTTCTATTATGCACATGATGTATGGGCTAGGCCCTAGTTCATTCTATTGTACTTGATGGATATTGAGAAGAAGTGTTTAGACTTCCTCTTTACTTTAATAAAACTTTTGGGACTTGAAATGTATTTTCTTTATCTCTTTGTTCTATTCTTATGTTATGAGTGCTAAGTGACTTGTTTGGAGCCTCTTGGGGTCCTATATGCCATGTTACATCTAGGGTGTACCCATAGGTCGTGACAAACTTAGTAATCAGAGTACAAGGTTTAGAATGGTCCTAGGATGTCTCATAAGCCATGTCGAGTAGAGTCTAGTTCATGAGTGTGAAACACACCATATTTAGGAATGAGAGGCTACAAGATGATTAGGAAACTCCACTTCTTTCATTACTCTAAAGTTGTGCGATAGAGTTTAATTCTATAAGGTCTCTCTTCTAATCCTTATTCGATGCTTGATGAGTCCATGATTTTGACTCATTTAGAGATTTATTTTAATAGATTTAGTGTCCTCGAGTGCATATTTTATCTCAATAACTGAGTTAAATCCTTGAATTTTAGGTATTTGGACTTAGGGACAAAGCATGTACACTATTGAGCAAAAAGGAACAAGGCAGCTGAAAAAACAAAGAAAAGAAGGCCTGAGGATCGCCTAAACAATTGGGTGAGTTGCCGAATGGCCTTGCTCTCGTCTAATGTTCCAGTGTGCCAAGCCCTGAAGAAGAAAATCAAGTCGGCGATAGAAATGAGTAGTCGGCGAGTTGCCGAACAGTTCCGTGATGCATTGTCTTATCGCCCAATGTTACAGGACCTCAAGGATGCTGAAGGCAAAAGTAAAAAGGCGATACAAATGACCAAAGGGAAGATCACCGAGTGGATCGGCGATCCAGACTTATTGCATCGACTGGTCCTTTACAACACACTTTTTGACAACTATAAATACTTGTTTAAATTGTTAACTTAGTATCTCATATCATAGTATTATTCAGTTTTTGAAGTTTAGAGCTTAGAACTGAATAGAGAGACAATATTTCCTTAGCTTTGAAGATTTGAAGATTTCCATTTCTAAAAAATTGGAAGTGGGTGTTGAAGATCCTTCATCTTAGACGTTTGTAAAGACAATATTAATTGTACCTAGTTGATGGAAACACATTTCGGTATCGATTTCTATATTTTTACTATGTCTAGCTAAAACCCCAATTCTTGGGGTGTGATTATGTGATTATGGGTTGAATTAACTGTTGGGTATTGTTAATTGATAGTTTATTTACTCTTTAAAAGTGATTTCGTTCAGTAGTTGTGGTTGAATTTAATGGGTTGTAGTTGCAAATACAATCTTAACTTCATGTTTTTGGCTTGCTCGAGAGAGAGGTTTTAAAGCCAAAATTGCTTAATCGATGGTCTGTGGTAATGGGTTGTCATGGGTTCAGCTCGAGAGAGTGAACCCTAGACCCTTTTCCACACATTCAGCTCGAGAGAGTGAATGGACTAAAGTGAAGGCTATGCTTCATTGTGGCTTATTGGTGTTCGAGACAAACCAATTTGATTCGGGGTAAATTGTTCGAGAGAAAGTTTACCCTCACTAAAATATAGCTTATTCACTGATTTGCAGCGGTTTACTATTAATTACAATAACCCGGTTGCTTAACTTAGCCCATAATCCTATCACTTCCCAATCCCGTCTCCATAATCGTATTTCCATACTGTTTGATGTTTTTAGTTGCTAGTTGACTACAAATCCCCCTTTTTGATATTTGACACTTGTGTCAACCTTTAATTTATCATGTTTTTCTTCGTAAATGTTTTTAGCTATGATTGACTTGAGCATGTTTATGGTTTTTTATTGATTCTCAATTACGAACTGCTCCCTTGGGACTCGACCCCAACTCACTAGTTGGGTCATATTACTATTGAACGATTGCTGATGCTTAGTATTGGATGAAGCATCTTTGATAGCGTTATCTCATCAAAATGGCACCGCTGCCGGGGAGTGGTGTTACTTGAGAATTTTTAGTTAAGTTAAATTTTTTTCTTGTTAGTTGTAGTAATACTTACTTAAATTTTAGTCTTGGTTTTTGTGTTGTTGTTCAGAATAGGAAAATGGAGCATGTCTGGTTGCAACGGTGACCAAATGGACCTCTCTCCATTGAGATGATGTTTCTTAGGGATAACATCCTAAGTTTCAGAAAATTGGAGGGTGAGTCAATCCATGAGTTATGGCTGAGATTTAAGGCACTCTTCCTGTAGTACCCATCTCATGGAATCTCAGATAACATGCTATTGGACTGCTTCTACAAAAGTCTTGGTCCGAAAAATAAAAGAATGGCTGACCAAATGTTTCCAAGGGGTCTCTCACGACTACCCTATGTAATAGCAACCCAGCCTCTTGATCACATAGCCATGACCAACAAGGAGACTGAGAAGGACTATATTTTGGCCACACTACTGACTCAGCTGGATCTAGTGGCCAAGAAGATCATGGAATTGGAAGCACCGGATACAAAGAAAGACCGGTACATTCCTTCTCACGAGCGTATAAAGCGCAATGTGAATGAGGGTGGACAAATAGAGGAGATACTCTCACTCATTCTCCACAAAGTCGAAAGTCATGACAAGGTGTGGAATAAGATTAAAGAGAATGCCTCATTGCTGAATGAGATAACTGCTTCCCATTCCATATCTGTTAATCTACTGGAGACCCAAATGGGTCATGTGTTGTCTTGTCTCTACCCCACAAATCAAAATTAAGTGGGGAAGTCGTGCCACGACTATAACTAAGGCACTTCTTGGGAGGAAACCCAAGTGTTTAGCACTTTGTTCTAAGTTTAGAATAATGGTGTGTTGATTGTGAGGTTAAAGTGTGGAAAGTGTTTGAAAAGTGCAAGTTGGCGAGCTAAAGGTTTAGTCGGTGTATCGCCGAAGAGGTTGACGACCTCAACCTAGACCGTCGTTGGACTCAAGACAACTTTAAAGTGGAGTTTGTAAAACTTGGCGACCTCAGGAAATTATTGGCGAATCGCCGACCAGTTCGGCGATCGCGATCTAGTCCGCCGTTCGGACCCCCACATTAACTGGAGGTCCTGTACAACTCGGTGAGGTGTGTGACAACTTGGCGTGTCACCGAATGATTCGGCGAGCATGACTAATATCGCCGAATGGGCAAGAACTGGACGGTATTGAAAAGGCCAAAGGTTTAAATTTTCAAACTCTTCACTTTCCCTCACTTTCGACTTTCACAAATTCACACCCGCTTATTATTTTCTATATTTCTTACGTTATTACTGTGTTTGATTTGTTGATTGGTGCTCGGATTGGGATTACATTGCTGTCTAGCATTTCAGTTTTTATTAATCGACATAAAAGGTTGGTTTTTCCGAACCCCGAGTTTATTTTTGAGAATTTGTAATCTTATGCAATTGATCTTATCTTATTGAAGTGTGTTGGGCCTCTCTGATAGGATTATAATGCTTAAATTCCTGATTTAATCTAAGTATCTTACCCGTATTGTGTATAATATTGAAATCCCGTATTTTTGTGGCTTAAAATGAATTAATTTTTTTGGGGTTGTGCTTGCATGTCATTGCGTTTAGTTGGGTGAAGTCTGAGTAGCCCGTATTTGTGCCGAACGACATAATTTACCCAATGATAGAAAGGGTGACATCATTCTTAAGGGCAGAGGTCGTAAATTGGCCAAATTTGGCAAAACCGAGAGAAGTCTGAGTAACCTGGGGCTATGGGTGTTATGGGTCTTGCTTTAATTTGACTAGTGCATGCTTTGATTTTGTTTTTGGAGTTTGCGGGGTTGAATTCGAGATGATGGGTTGAAAGTAGGCACGTTGGGTCATTTGGCGAGCTGGGTCGAGCTCCCTGAACCACTCGGTGGTCCACCGAACTCTCCCATCGTCGACTTGCCAAAATTCTAAAGCCAATCCTTTTGGCGAGCCCGATCTATCTCACCAAAGCGATTCAGCGACTCACCGACTGGTTCAGTGAGTCTATCTGCAACTGTTTTTCTGTGATTCTGTCTGCAACTGTTTTTCTTTGAATTTGATTGAGTGTTTCTAACTTTTTCCCGATGTTTTGCAAACACGGATAGATCTAAAGTTACAGGAAGAAACATGCCACCCCGAAGGAAAGAAAAAGGGATTGCACTCAATGAGGATGCAACTGCATCCAGGGGAAAGGCCACAAAACTCCCCACAACTGGTGGGAAAGGCAAGGGTAAAGGCAAAGCACCTGCGTCACCGGAGGTAAGCTTCGACGGTGACGACATCTTTAACAGTTACCTCACCACTTCAGAGAGTGAGGGTGAGCATCAGGAGCCTCAGACTATAGCTTCTGATGATGATGAGCTGGTAGTAGCATAGAGGTCAAAGCTACGTTAAAAATGAATGCATGATCCATCTAGGATCAGGACTCCTCCACCCACCATTTCTTCTCCTCCAATTCCAGAGCAGGCTGTAGTCCTAGCACCTCCTGTACAGGGTCTGCCTCCCAAGTCGATGAACAGATTAAAGACTGAGGGGCTGATGACAATCATGTAGGAAAAGTGTCTGTCCACAGATGGGGTTATTGACAAGTACCTGGAGATAATGGATTGCCTGAAATCTCACAAGTTCCAGATCTTCACAAAGGATTTATGAGTTGGGTTACTCAGACTTCACCCTATCACTCACAATCCATTTACCCCACCCCCAACAAAAATAGATATTGTCCCCAACGCATACAAGAACAGTAAAAGATAGTGGATTGGGTGAAGCAAACCTGTGGCGCATAGCGCCGACAAATTATGCACGAGCGGGTGGGTTCGGTTTCCCGGAGCCCGTTGGAACAATAGTTGGGTCACCCTCAGTAGTGCCCACATCATCCATCATAGCACCATCAGTGGTGCTCACAACGTCCCTCACAACAGGCGGGACCTCTACAACTGGGGCAGAACTCGATGCCCCTGCAACACTCTCACACACCCTCTATTGGCGCAACTGTTCATCTAAAATCGAGGCCTTCCTGGCCTCCTTCTCCTACCTACGTTGTCTCTTTTGAGCTTTTTCCTCCTCAGTGCGATGAGAACGGTGCCTCTTACCTTTGGCATGTGTAGGCTCAAGCCCCTCCTCGGCGGCCCCACTGAATAAAGCATCCAGCACCGTATCATCAGCTAGTGCAGTAGGTGCGGCCTGAGGCTCAACTGTAGGGGCGGCAACAATGGCATCAACGTCGGTCCGAAGACTGGCTAACTCAGCCTACAAAGAGAATAGATCTATGGCCGGGGCTGATCGCTCGAGGACTCGCAATTCAAAGGCATCAAGACACTTATTTACTGCCTGGACTTTTCGGTCTATCATGCCCTCCATCCTTCGCTCCATTCTGGCCTCGGACTAGGCTATTGACTTTTGCATCCAAGGCTGGATGTGATGCAGCAGTGTGGCCATCTGAGACTCCAATTTCTGTACTCTAGCCAACGGGATAACAGTATCCTAACTATGGTGTGGACCGGGATAAACTAGGAGCCATACTAGCAGCCTGGGAAAAAGAGGTCGGGATAGTATCAGAGTGATCTGGTATAATGGGATCACCGCCCTATGCCTGCCCCATCGTGTCTGCAAGATCTGCGCCTAAGGGAGGTACCTCAACCTGGGGCTCTCTGCGAGGTGCCGCCACATTTGCCTCATCTCGAATGAGGCCTATATCCAAAGTTCCTGTAGGGTGGATCAACCTATCACAATGCCAAATTGGCACTCCAGAATCCCTGTACAATTGGAAAATCAAACATGGAAAGGGGTAAGTAGTGGAGGTCTTGAATGCCCTCTCGTGAATCTCTGTTAGCAACATGCGGGCATAGTCAATCTCCACTCCTGCTACCAGTGCAGTAACCATGACCGCTCTATCCCATGTGAGTTGGTTGTCAGCTTTTGTCAGCGACACCCTGTTATGCACCAACAACCAGAAGAACTTTGCCACAAAATTCAATGTGGCCTTTCGAATACTTAACCGAGGTGCAGCGACCCACTCTGCACGCTCGCTATCTACAGCAATGTACTTAGCCAACCATAGTATTACTGCCTCTCGCTGTTCAACATTCCTCTGGAAAGCACCGCTCCACACGATTTCACATCTGTACTCAAACTCTGCTATGTTTAGTGACCAAGAGTGACATGTGGTCAGACCATAGAGAAAGCTACTGATGGTGGCATGTGATATGTCCACCGGACAATCCCGGACCATGGTGGAAGTGAGAGGGTCCTGGGCTGTGGGCTTTGACTGCTTGGAAATCGAACCACGGAGAGTGGCGGCATATGAGGCGTAGAACTCCCGTACCATCTCCTCACTATAAGTACCTGGGTCCCGAGCCATCCAGTCACACTTGTGAAGGTTAAAAAGCCGGTGGATGTCGGGGACAGTGTGCAAGCTCCCTGTGAGGACCTTGCGCTCCTCTGTAACAATTCGGGCCATCTTCTCTTTGTCATTAATCATCTTGGCATCCCGATAGATTTGCCATTGGCCCTCAACACACTATCTATTTGGCTCACCGGCCACTGGAGTAGGGTTCTCATTCCTTGGTATGGGTACTGACTCTGAGCTAGTGGCCTCATCAGATGAGGCAGGTTGTTCATTCTGGCTGGACCTGTGGCTAACTTAGCATTGGACCCCGAAGCATGAGCAGACTCGGACCCTGAAGCATGGCTGGACTTAGACCCTGAAGCATGGCTGGACTCAGAGACAGACGCAGATCCCGCAGCTAAACTGGAAGTAGCCCCAGTTAGTGACCCGATCAGTGTGTGCTCCTCATCAGACTGGGAGACAGTGACTACGTCGGGAATCACCTTTCGGGGGGTGCCTCTGGTGGTTCGGGGTGCCGTGGGAGAATTCCTTGTGTTTGGAGGAACGTATGCTGGATCTTGTTCTGTGTCTGTGGCCTCATCGATTAAACTGAAACTAGGAGCAACAGATTTTGACTTGCCCTGTTTTGAGTAGGTGACTAGCTTCTTGGGTGCCATCGTACCTGTGGAAGCAATATTAGTGCCAAAACTAACCATAAACAAACAAAAAAAAACAAAAAAAAAATGTTTTGTACTATAAACGAACAGCAACAAAGTCCTAAGAAAATTTCAGACAGAGGCTACAGTGGTCATCTACGGAGGAGACCTACGGTCCGTAGACTGATCTACGGTCCGTGGAACCCTTCCGTGGATCAGAGGGTCAACAATATTGATCACAGATGGAAACTATGGATGTATAGAACGGTCCGTATATTGATCTACAGACCGTAGTCCACATCCGTGGTTTCACACTTGGTGAGATTTTCAAGTGCATTAACCCACGAACCCAATCTACGGTTCGTAGACGGGGTATCGTGGATGCGATCTGTGTCAGGTTTCAGCCAATCTTTATTTGCAAGTCTACATCTAAGACCATTTTCAACAATATCCTAGTCTAACTATGCATTTCAACATTAAATCATGCTAGTTTGTCATTCTCAGGATTCCGATTAATCATTTGAACAAGTATTTAAGACAAACTTTGGAACCCTAAGTCGAAACTTACATGTAGACTTATAATCACATACAACAAGGCAACAATCACTATCTATCGTTTCAAGGGTATTGTAACTTCCAATTTTATCATGCAATTTCATCTAACAATTACCCAAGGTCAAGACCCAACTCCCGACTTTCTATATTCAATCTATGAACCGAAATTCAAAGTGAGGGGAAAGTCTATTACCTTACAAGCAACGAGGAGTGGAGTGATTGCGTGATGACACTAAGCTTAGCAAGACCAAGGAAGCACCTCTTTGTTACTAACCCAACACCGGGCCTTTTTGTGGATTATGGAAAGAGTTGTATTAGTAAATGGAAAGGAATTGTAGAGATTATGGGGGAATAGAAGGGATGATTCTATGGGGGAGTTATGGAGTGAGTTAGGGAGGTTATGGAATGGTGAAACGGTTGGAGAGTGAATGGAGGGAAGTGGAAATGATTTAAAATTAAAGGAGTTTTAAATAAGGGGGTCTGGCTTGGGTCAAACAGAATTAGGGTTTGGACCCACGAGACCCTGTCTATGGTCCGTGAGTTGATCTACGGTCCGTAGATGATGACCGTAGATCACTCTTACACTTAGAAAAATTTAAGGGCTTACCTGGGATCTACGGACACCATCCACGGTCCGTGTGTTGAACGACGAACCATCGATGGGATCCGTAGACCTCTGCACCAGACCATTTTCTACAGATTTTTCATGGTGTACCTGCACATGTAGCAACCAATAGGCTATTCTTTTTACATTTTCTGGACACTTTTTAGACACGGACTATATGCTAATTCTAGCCAACACTAAAAAAAAACTAAAACACCTATCTAAATTGATACAAAGACGCAATTAAACAAAGAAAACTACTAAATGGAAAACAGAAACCTATCGTTGGCTAGATTGTACATCTTGGGTAGCCTCCCGAGCAACGCTTGATTTAACGTCGCGGCATGACGCAAGTTTCTTGATGACTTAGCTTCATCAAGATTGTAGGCCTTAATCACTTCTTGCACACTTTCAGCATTTCCCAGATAGATCTTGATCCTTTGCCCGTTTACCATGAACCTTGTTCCTTCACTATTCTCAAGCTCAACCGCTCCATGGGGAAGCACTTTTGTGAGCAAAAATGGCCCAGTCCATTTGGACTTGAGTTTGCCTGTAAACAAGCGCAACTTAGAGTTGAAAAGAAGCACAAGATCACCAACCACAAATTCTCGCTTTTCAATTCTTTGATCATGATACCGCTTAATCTTTTCTTTGTACAAGGCTGAACTTTCGTAAGCTTTTAGGCTAAACTCATCAAGCATATTCAAGTCATTTATTCTTTGATTAGATGCGGCGCCCCAATCCAAATTTAGCTTCTTCATTGCCCACATCGCCTTATGCTCTAGCTCTACCGGTAAATGACAAGACTTCCCATATACAAGTTGGTAAGGAGACATACCTATGGGGGTCTTGTATGCAGTGCGATAGGCCCATAGAGCATCATCAAGCTTCTTTGACCAATCCGTTCTATTAGCATTCACAGTCTTTACCAAAATCAGTTTGATTTCTCTGTTGGACACTTCAACTTGCCCACTAGTCTACGGATGGTTAGGAGTGGCTACATTGTGACAGACACCATATTTCTGAAGTAGTGCCTTGAACAACTTATTACAAAAGTGAGAACCTCCATCGCTAATAATAGCCCTCGGTGTACCAAATCTGGAGAAGATATTATTTTTCAAGAATGCGGTGACACTTTTAGCCAAGAATTGCCAGGAAACTGATAGGCTTGGCCTACATAGTTTCCTTGAAGCAGATGATTATTGTTATTTTGCATTACAGTATCTGGACCACTAGCAAATCTGCTCCCACTTCTCTGTCCCATATGAACTCACAAATAGACCCATAAAATCAATGCCCCATACATCAAACAACTCTATCACCAATATAGGATTCATAGGGAGCTCTTGCCTCTTTGAAATCCCTCATTCTCTTTGGCAACGATCACAAGACTTGGCGAAATCATGAGCATCTTGGTGGATGGCCCATAAAATCAATGCCCCATACATCAAACAACTCTATCACCAATATAGGATTCATAGGGAGCTCTTGCCTCTTTGAAATCCCTCCTTCTTTTTGGCAACGATCACAAGACTTGGCGAAATCATGAGCATCTTGGTGGATGGTAGGTCAGTAGTACCCACACTGCAAAATCTTATGTGCAGTCCGAATACCACTATGATGCCCACCAATAGGAGATGAATGGCATGCTTCAAGTACACTCAACATCTCAACCTCGGACACACAACGTCGAAAAATCCCATCAGCACAACTACGATACAAGTAAGGCTCATCCCAAAAGAATTTCTTCACATCATGCATAAACCTTTTCCTTTGGTGAAAATACAAATCAGGGGGCACAATATCGCTTGCCAAATAATTTGCAAAGTCTGCGAACCAAGGAATCAAATCATAAGAAGCAGCCAATACCTGTTCATCTGGAAAAGCATCATTAATTTCAGCCCTATCTCCAAGCTTTAGCATAGCCTCTTCCTCTAATCTGGACAAGTGATCGGCAACTTGATTTTCGGTCTCCTTTCTATCTTTTACCACAAAATCAAACTCTTGCAGCAACAATACCCATCTAATCAATCTTTCTTTTGCATCCTTTTTCTCCATCAAATACCTCAATGCAGAATGGTCAGTATGCACTATGACCTTAGTGACAAGCAAGTAGGATCGAAATTTCTCGAATGCAAAAACCACCGCAAGAAGTTCTTGTTCGGTCACAGTATAATTCTTATGGGCCACATTTAGAGCTTTGCTAGCATAGTAAATAGGGTGAAGAATTTTCTCTCGCCTTTGTCCCAATACTACACCAAGCGCCACTCCACTCGCATCGCACATTACCTCAAATGGTTGTCCCCAATCCGGTGAAATAATGATAGGTGAAGTAACCAACTTCTCCTTCAACTCTCCAAATGCTCTAAGACAAGCATCTTCAAAATAGAACTTATACTCCTGTTCGAGCAGTATGCACAACAGATGTGCAATTTTTGAGAAATCTTTGATGAATCTCCTATAAAAACCTGCATGCCCAAGAAAACTTCTAACACCTTTTACAGAAATGGGTGGCGGAAGCTTTTCTATTACCTCAACTTTAGCTCTATCAACCTCAATACCTTTCTCTGAAATTCGATGACCCAACACTATACCTTCTTTAACCATGAAATGACACTTCTCCCAATTCAGCACCAAGTTGTATTCTTCACACCTTTTAAGCACCTCGGCCAAATGATCTAGACAACGATCAAAAGAATCACCTACAACTGAAAAATCATCCATGAACACTTCAATAGTTTCCTCCACCATATTAGAAAATATCGACATCATACAGCGCTAGAAGGTTGCTGGAGCATTGCACAGCCCTAATGGGATCCGTTTGAAAGCAAAAGTCCCATATGGGCAAGTGAAGGTGGTCTTCTCTTGGTCTTCTGGAGCTATAGAAATTTGATTGTAGCCCGAATACCTATCAAGAAAACAATACCAACCCTTTCCTGCAAGTCTATCCAACATCTGGTCCATGAATGGCATAGGAAAGTGGTCCTTTTCTGTCCATGCATTTAACTTCTGATAATCCATACAAAATCTCCATCCAGTAATGGGCCTCATTGGAACAAGCTCATTTCTTTCATTTGGAACCACAGTAATACCACCCTTTTTAGGCACACACTGCACAGGGCATACCCAACTACTATCTGCAATGGGATAAATAAATCCCGCATCCAACCACTTGATGATCTCCTTTTTAACTACCTCTTGCATAGGTGGATTTAATCTTCTCTGGTGCTCGATACTGGGCTTATGATCTGGCATGAGTTGGATTTTGTGAGAGCAAATACCAGGAGGAATCCCAATAATATCCGCAATAGTCCACCCAATAGCTCACTTGAACATCTTTAACACAGTCACCAAGAACTCTACTTGTCTCGCATTCAAATCTGCCGCAATGATGACCGGCAAAGTATTCTCTTTGCCCAAGTATATATACCTCAAATGTGGTGGTAGAGCCTTCAGCTCCAATTTCGGTGCCTCCACAATAGATGGTCTTGCGGGTGGGGACTCGCGATTCTTCATGTCTAATTCCTACTTCTTTGGTTTGGACCGATATTCACACCTATCGAGTGCGGCTACCAACTCATCATACTCTTCAATACCATCACTATCGAAATTCATCATAACTGCTGCTAGTGCCTCAACACCTAGTTGCTCTTCAATTTGCACTTCTGTCCCACTCTCCACTCTGTAAGTTATAGCAGATACTGTTTGGAGCTCACTACTCTGCTTCATGGACCTACAAATATTGGAAGTTGCTTCTTCATTGTTCAGTCTGAACTTCATCTATCCCTTTTCCATATCAACCAATGCACGCCCTGTGGCAAGAAATGGTCTCCCAAGGATGATGGGAACCTCAAAATCAACTTCACAATCAAGAATCACAAAATCTGCCGAAAAAATGAAAGAATCCACTTTCACTAGCATATCATGGAGTACACCAATGGGCCTCTTCATAGTTCGATCAGCCATTAGTAACCGCATTGCAGTGGGCTTTCGGTCCCCTAGGCCCAACTTCTTGTAAATAGACAAGGGCATGAGGTTGATGCTAGCACCAAGATTACACAATGCCTTAGCAAAGTGTAACAACCCTATAGTACATGGGATCGTGAAAGCACCAGGGTCTTCCTTCTTCTGCACAAGAGATCTTGTAGCAATAGCGCTACAATGCT
>JAJOOR010011784.1:0-17763 GCA_036250505.1 Solanum acaule | reverse complement strand
AAAATGTGAAAAAAGTGACAACAATCCATTCAAAACGAAAAATAGTTAGAATGACTTAAATTACTAAACTTTCAATCACTAAATTTACTATCAATAAAACTTTAAAATTCACTATATTGGCCTAGAAGGAAGAGACAATAACATTTTCAGTCTCACAAAGAATTGACATAGACACTCATATACATGAAATCAATAAGATAAATGTTTCATCTTGAGTATTTTTGCTTTCAATAAGTAAATTATAAAGAAATTTTAATGAAAATCTGTATAAGATCTTTAAAATTGTTTATAAAAATAATATATTAAGTATGTATATTAATAAAATATATGTATATAATTCATCGGTTCAGTTCGGTTATTTCTTCGATTTTTTCCGAATAAAATCATAACCAAACCAAATACTATCGGTTTTATTTTATCGGTTTGGTTTGATTTTTCGGTTTGGATCGATTTTTATCCAAACCGTGAACACCCCTAACTCAAATGCACACCCAAAAAGTAACGACAACGAATTTACCTTGGGGTTGAAAAAAAGAACTTACTAAGTTGGATGATGTAATGAAATTTTGAATCATAGATTTACCAAGTATGGAATCTAAATGAAGAGCATTAACTTGGATTGAAAGTGAATAAGCAAAATAGTTGTAGTAGTAAACTGTAACACAACTATGAGTCATGATACCCTTGTAAAATTAAAAAGTCACATTCACAATATATTTTAATTAATACTATCATCATGCACTAATTACCAATATCATTATGCTTATAAAACATTAATTAATACTAGAAGATTTTAGGAATCAGAACTGCATTCCATTAATTAATTATGTGAATCATCATCTTCCACTAGCATGTATACAAGGTAGCTAGTGATGACATATTCTTCCCCATTTTATTTCATCTTTTTTTTCCTATTATTTTCCAGGGCGTTCGAGTAAAAATATATAGAATAAAATCTTGTGAAATTTGCTACATGATTTTTCTTTTTAATTTGGTGCAATAATAACGCAAAGAGATCGATCGATTTTGGTGATTAAATAAAGTTATGTTATTTTGGTGGAAAATAATGCTATATGACTTTAATTTGGGAAAAAAAAACACTTATAATTATGTGACTATTCGTGGAATTTAGAATCTTACTTTGTCTAGAAGTACTATCGTTTTCATCCTATGTCATCAAAACAATTATTTGTCTAATTAAGCCATACAAGTTAATTAACACATTATTATTTGTGGGATATATTCTATTTTTATCAACAAATATAAAAAAGAGGTTAACCAAAGATATTAATCTACAAGTCTCCTCCAATTATTGGGTATGATGCAATGGCACAAAACTCCATTAGCGTGTAATTAATTAGCTATATTATTGGATGATTAATCACTATAAAAAATTTTTGGAATTAGCTGGCTACAAACTTAATCGCTAATCTATGCTAATAGCTCGTAAAAATTAGCCACAATTTTTTATATTTAGCTACAAATTTATTCGTCACTCATGTTTACTTGTCATCATTCACTTTTCAAGAGTTAAACTGCATAGATTTTGACCAACATTTTGAGATGTCTTTTTTCATCACATTAATATGAGAAAAAAATTAGCTTAATTATTTTCGTATAGTCTTTGAGTATCAATCTAAATTTAAACTGTTGAGTTAATCTAATTCAATTTCGCTTCGAAATTAGTCAGATTGACTCTTATAAAATAAAATGTGACAAGTAAAAGTTAACGAAGCGAGTATCTTTTTAGTAATGTAAATTAATGCAATAGGAAATTCAAAACCAAACACCATTAATCATGTGTGATTAGCTAGTGGCACACTAACTAAAGTACTTTTACTTTAATTTACATCATCAAATTCCATAATATTAAAAAACAAAAATTGTTTATTTATTTATGGTAATTAATTAACCATACTATTAAAATTCCGATGTATGCCACCGGAGTTCCGACCGATCACCGGCGTTGTCGATATGCCGCATAATTATTAGTGACGATAGCACTGGTGGATCCCACCACCAAATCCTATTTGATTAATTTTGCATCAGCATAGCACTAAAATTTAACCTTTAAAATTAATTTTGGTAGCTCTCAAATCACTTTATACCTCTAGGAGGATATATGGAGGAAAAAACAAAAATTCTTTAGTAAAATTCCCCTAGTGGAACTCTCTATATACGATTTATCTGTTTCATCAAATGTACCTCAAAAAGAATTTTCATATTATATTATTAGTATAATGTAGTCGGCTTTATGTATATCTAGTCGAAGGTTTATCAGAAACGTAAAGTAGAAATAAGAAGTTTGTGTACATCCATCCATCCCTCCCTTAAATTTCATTTGTGGAATAATATTGAGCATCTTTTTATAAGTCTAATGTAGTCCGCTATATATAGCAAATTACTTATTATTTTTGTTTTGCATGTACTCTTATTAATCTGTTTCAAAAAAAATATTATATAGATTTTATATTTGAATAATAGTCATACAGCTATGATAACATGTATACATGAAGATCACAAATTAAAAAAAGCTTCATCTTTTAAACTTCGCTAATTCTTATTTACTTTATATATATAATGTAATAATTTTCGATGAGCAGGGTTCATACCCCTAGCTCTGTCTATCATAGTTACGCATACTAAAAACCTACTCACAATTTAATAATACCAATTAATGCATGACACCAAAGAGAGAGAGCGCAAATTTACTTTTATCTTAATCCACTATGGATAACATGAGAAGTTGTTGTCTATAAATACATTGGTTTCTCACTTCATTTCCTTAGGAAAAACACAAGTAATTCCTCCAAGTGTTTTGACTTCTTCTTCTTCTTAATTTTCCAATTATATATATATAAAGAAAAGAGAAATTATGGAAAATAACAAAGTAGGAGGAGGTTGTTTAAGTAATTTCTACCAAAGGGGAAAACCATACATAGCAATGATTTCATTGCAATTTGGTTATGCTGGAATGAATGTTATAACCAAAGTTAGCCTAAATGGAGGAATGAGTCATTATGTTTTGGTTGTTTATAGACATGCCTTTGCTACTCTTGCTATTGCTCCTTTTGCTCTTCTTCTTGAAAGGTATATATTACTCATTGATTAATTGGTGTAAATTATACTATATAGTTATGCAAAATGAAAATATGCTAATTGTATGTCCTTGTTTATTTGTTACAGAAAACTTAGACCAAAGATGACTTTCATGATGTTCTTGCAAATATTTATATTAGGTCTTCTTGGGTGAGTACATACCTCTCACTTACTATCAGAATTTCTAACAAATGTTTCCTCAGAATTTGGCTTGTCGTTACACAAATGGAATACACAATATATTTATACAATCACGTCACAGAAAATCTATTCAAAGGTTAAACTTGGTGACAATCTTGTAAAAAAAAAAAAAACTAACTAACATCGCTGATACAAGTTAAACTATACTGATAATATGAAGAAATCTTGAATGAACGGTGTATATAAATTAATTAAATTCTTTTTACATATATATATAGGAGATTCTAAATCTATATATATAATTTGATTAAAACAGGCCAGTGATTGATCAAAATTTCTACTATGCTGGACTAAAGTTCACATCTCCAACATTCTCATGTGCCATGAGTAACATGCTTCCTGCAATGACATTTGTCATGGCTGTCCTTTGCAGGTACATACATATAATATTAAAATATTCTACATATTCCAAAATTATTCTTTTTTTTTTTCAAAAGTTTGGCACTTATAATAATAATGAATAAATAATTTAAATGTATAGGATGGAGAAGGTTCATATTAAAAAGTTGAGATGCCAAGCAAAGGTGATAGGTACAATTGTGACAGTGGCTGGAGCCATGTTAATGACATTGTACAAAGGACATGTTATTAATTTGGTATGGGCAAACACAAATAATACTTCTAATGTTTCTCAATCCAATGAAACAAGTGATAAAGATTGGCTTAAAGGTTCAATTCTTCTTATTGGTGCTACTTTTGCATGGGCTTCTTTCTTTATACTTCAGGTTTGTCAAAACCACTAAAACTCATTTTCTGTCTTTTCGTGACGAGTTTAACTTATGTATACTGACAGTATTAAAAAAAATATTTGTTTTTGTTGATAGGCTATTACAATGAGGAAGTACACTGCTCCTCTATCTCTAACTACACTTGTTTGCTTCATGGGAACTTTGCAATCAATTGCTGTCACCTTAGTGATGGAACATAAACCTTCTGCTTGGGCTATTGGTTTTGACATGAATCTTCTTGCTGCTGTCTATGCTGTATGTTTCTTGTTTTTTTATTCCTCATACGCCTACGGGTTCTACAGAACTCAATAACTGTATTTTCTTTAATTTAGAACGTATAAACTCAAAATTCTAGCTCTGCTTCTGATTATGAATTTTATTGTATAAAATTTCAGGGGATTGTATCATCAAGCCTTGCATATTATGTTCAAGGTCTTGTTATGGAGAAAAGAGGACCTGTTTTTGTGACTGCTTTTAGTCCCTTGATGATGATCATTGTTGCCATCATGGGTTCTTTCATTCTTGCTGAGAAAATCTATCTTGGAGGGTAATTTTCACTTCTTTTTTTTGTCTCACACTATAGTTTCTTGTCTTTTAACTTCTATCACTATTTGTTGTTTCTTTCTTATACTTCAGTTGTCGTATTATTCTGATGTAGTTACTATTCAGAATGCCTTGTTATGCTTTACTTTCTTGAGCCGAGAATTTGTATATATTTTTGGGACTAATTTTCTTGAGCCGAGAATTTGTATATATTTCACTCTATATCAGATTATACTGGATATATTGTCGTTGTATTTACTTTTTTTTCTTTGTTGGATATCAGTGTGCTTGGAGCAGTGTTAATTGTAGCAGGGCTATACTCAGTTTTATGGGGAAAATACAAGGAATACCAAGAGAAGGAAATTGAGGGACCATTGAAGGGAGTAGTTACAAATGACATAGAAATGCAAACAAGTGAAGTAGTCATTGGTGTTTCCATGCAACAGCCTACCATCTTGGCTAAGGAAGTTCCAATAGCTTAAAAAAGGCCGTTCGATGCACTAAACTCTTACTATTGTACAACTTGTAAGGAAGAATCGGACCACAAGGGTCTGTTAAAAAATAATAATAGAGTACAATAAAAAGAGATTTTCGTTTAATTTAAGGATGAGATAAAAAAAAAAGGGGATAATTTAATTAATTTACCCTTTTAATTATTGGTATTTTGTTTTTTTTTCCTGTTTTATGTAATGGTGGAAATAATGTAATTGTTTTTGGTGTTATCTAATATAATATTTCGTACTAATATATTCTCATTTTTTCAGACAAATCTATTATAGAGTATCATATAGTATTTCTCATAAAACAGTTACTAGCAATAGATATATCAAATGGTGACACAAATTATAGTTCTCTACCTTTTAACTAATTGCAAATTAATAAAGGACAAATTGAATGGCAAATGAAAATAGACTTGCACACTAATTAAATTTCTTTTATTTGTCTCTTTGTTATATTTGGTAATTCAAAACAAGTGTATGCCAATAGGGTAGAAATTAGTGGGGGTAGGAATATAACGGAGCTTTAAGCTTTTCACATGTTATAAGAGCATGCACTCCGTGAAAAATATTCAGATTTTTGAGCTTATGAGTTCTAAATTCTACACAATACAACTTTTAAAATTTTGAAAAATTATTTATATATATCACAAATATGAAAATTTAGCTAAAGTTATTGATTCTAATAAACTCGTAACAAGCACTCTATACTCTCAGATATATAGTTCTAATTAATTCTTGTTCTCAATCCAATGAACATGATATGAAGTTGAAGCTTCGTTTATAACTCTCGGATATTCTTCCTAGTAACTTTTTTACATTCCTCATTTAAAAGGAAATTTTAAAGTGACTTTATTTCATTATATTTCATCCATTTAAATATACATATATACTTGATCTCAATGATTGACCATAGCCCTATATAATTGTTACTTTCATATCTATTATATATAATATGTAAAAATAAATATCTCGTATAGAAATACATAAAATTATATATAAATTTGTAAAGACCTATAAAACTAATTGATTCGTCTGATATAAACAGAAGATTCATTGCACTTAGACAGAAAAAAGTACTTATTTCATAAAGCTCAACTAGAACAGATCCAGTGGACAAATGCAACAAAATTATATCTGTGTTTTGGGACAAAAAGTACTTTAGTTTTTTTCTTTTCTTAAGTAGTTAGGGAAAATACCACCCCCTTTATCAAAGTTATAAAAAGAATATGAATAAGAATAAAAAAAAATAGATGGATACAACAAATTAAAATAGCTAATATTGGATATGTGGAGAGTTACTGCTAAAAGCTTTTTATATATGTTGAGTAATCGAAAACCAAGTTGTGTGTTGAAGAGTTAGCAAATAATATGTTAGTTTGGTGGGGTTGGTGAAAATACTCGATGAAATAATCAAGATTAGAACAAAATCAACAATTAATAAACACTTGATGCCTTTAATTTGTGACACGATCATATTAATCTAAATGATGAATACAAATAATAAATATGCCAATTCTTATGTATCACGTACGTTATATTCTTGGCAAAAATAGATATATATACATAGAGAAAAGCCTTGCCACTATAGCTCTCTTGTAAAATGTTTTAGATATAATTAGGAGCACTAGCATATATTCTCTCTTTTCTTCTATAATTAGTTAATAAAAATTGGATAGAGTTCCATTTTATATGACCTTTTAGCAGAATCCTTGTCAATGTCAATAATGTTAACTTTTTCATGTGATGTACGATTTATTTATTTATCATAATTTGATTTAAGACACAGAATTTATAAAATAAAATTTCCACCTAATAATAATTTAAACTAATATATAAAAGCACACGTATGCATATAAATTCTATCATTTAATTATAATATATCTCTCTATATATATATATTATACTCGTAAAATAAAATAATTTGATGTAAATATCCAAACATTTGATTTCATAATATCAATAATACCTATATATATTGGTTAATCTAGTGGAAGTCGCTCACTAGGATGAGTTTGGTGGACATATATATATATATATATATGATCACATGCAACATCTATTTTCGACATATATTTGCTTTTTTTTTCATGACGTATCGATTTTTGCCTACTTTACTTAATAATCCCACCCCAAAATCATATGATTAGATTACCTACCACTTGTGTTAAATTATTGTTTTATAATAATAATAATAACATATTTAGTGTAGTTTCACAATGATTTTTTAAATCTCTATCTTAAATCTAGGTAGTGAGATTTGATTTGATAAGACCATCAACTCAAGAAAAATTAGTCTAGAAAAAATGTAATGGAAGTGAAAGCATAACAAAGCATTTTAAACAGTAACTAAAATAAAATAATACGATAATTGAAAGCATATAAGAAACAACATATAATAATAGTATTCGAAGGATAAGAAACTACAAAAGGAATACTACGGGTCTAATGCTGTTGGGCCAAAGCCCAATTAACATATAATGGGTCGAGCTCAGGCATCTAGTACCAATGGGATGATTTGCAGAATATGGCCATTTAATGCTCGTTGTTTAACTTGTGTTCCCCTTTAAGGAATTTGTGCATACTTTTTTTTTTTACCCTCCCTAGGAGCTCCCACCCCTTTTGCTTCCTTGGTGACTCGAACTCGCAACCCTCGGGTTGGAAGTGAGGGGTGCTTACCATCCGAGTAACTCCCTCTTGTCAGGAATTTGTGCATACACACACACTCAGAAGAGTTAAAAATTACACTTCTAACAAATTATGATCTACCGATCATATATTCAATACAATCTTTATTCTCATATCGAATTGATATACCTTATTTGTGTTTAGAGTTTCACATACCTAGGTTTATTGAGATATTGCCCCAAAATTAGCGGGTCTCTTCATAATATTTGAAAATTACAAACTATGACAAATGTGTACAATAGACTATTACTGTCTCATTCTTTTCTAGACTCCACACATAGCTGAAGTTAAGTACATCGGGCTGCTCTATGACAAATAGAGTGCAATCTTCATTTTTCATATCTTGTTAATTTGTTCACTAGTCTTGTCGGATTGACAAAATATATCTTTTATTGTTACGGCGAGGATATTTTTGTACAGAGTTATTTAAACAGGGGCAATTTTGGAAAAGAAATCCTAACTGAAAGAACTTTTTGAAAGTGTGGGAAACTAACGGCTTATCTTCAATTTGGAGCTCTCCTTGTTTGTCTACTCCAACAAAACTTATCTTCTTTTTCACTAAAGAGAAAAAAGGGAAAATGGGGGATTTTAATTCTAAGAAAAGTAACAAAGTGAATTTTGAAACTAAAATTCAAGAATTACAAGAGATTGTAATTGGGAAAGAAGGCTTGAGAAAAAAGATTTTGCAAAAGGGTAATTCTTGGAAGACACCATTTCATGGTGATGAAATCCAAGGTTCGTAGTCGTAGTATCGCTCCTATAGTTTTCCTGTCTTTCAATTTCGTTGTTATTTGTATTTTGGTTGTCGTATTATTTTATTATATTTACCAATCATATGCTTTCACTTTTGTTACATACTTCATTTTTTGGACTACTTTGAACTATTTTTCCTTGAATCGATGGTCTATTGAAAACGTCATTTCTAGAAATAAGGGTATGGTTTGCAAACACTCTATTCTACCCTCTGCATACCCCAGTTTGTAAGACTACACTGCATCATATGTTATTGTTGTTGTTGAAATCCAAGGAATGCTTTTTTTGTTTAATTAATTACTTTTTTTCTTGAGTTTTTTGTTTATCACTTTTGGGTATTTTAGTTCATTACAGAGTGAAACTTCAAGATGGAGAATTTTTTGACTCAAGCTATGATAGAGGAAAGCCTTTTACATTCAAGCTAGGTCAAGGTATTATTCTGCTTCTTTTTTTTTTTTACATTATTCAAATACTTGTTTACCATGTTTTTTGAATTATTTAAGTTATATATATTGGTAGTTTAATGAACTTTAAAATTGACCGTGTAATGTAAGAGTTCATTACTTCAAAGGTCAATGAAATATTGAAAATAGGTGAATAAAATCATTTTTTTCGTATCAGAAAAAATCAGTTTATCTTATGTTATTTCATTCAAAAGGTCATTCCAAAAGACGTTGTTCATTTCAATTTTCAGGGGAAGTTATTAAAGGATGGGATGAAGGAATTGCAACAATGAAAAAGAGTGAAAGAGCAATATTCACAATTCCACCAAATTTGGCTTATGGAGAAATTGGTTCAGCCCCTTTAATTCCTCCAAATTCAACACTTATTTTTGAAATAGAATTAGTTTCTTGGAATTCAATTAGAGATATTAGTGGAGATGGAGGAATATTGAAGAAAATAATCAAAGAAGGTCAAGGATGGGCTACACCTAGAGATGTAGATGAAGTACTAGGTAACATCTTGTCTTATTTCACTTGTAATAATATTCGCATTAGCTTGAATTCCATTCCTGTATATTCTAAATTGTCGTTGTCTAAGCATCCAATCCTAAAACGTAAGGTGATTCAAGACTTCTATAACACGAAATTTGAAACAATTACAGTACTACTAAATATTATCTTGCACGTGTAACTTGATTTTGAATTTCACCTATTAGACGTGAACTTTTTAGTGCAACCTTACAAGTGTCGGTCGGTATAAATGGACAAATAATTTGTTACATATCATCTGAAAGTAGCACGACTTTATAAGCTATTTTGAAAAATCTTATACAACTAATATATGACAACAATATTAATCAACACTAAAGACATTTAAGAAAAAGAATATTCAAGGGCTTCTTGGTAGATAAATTAAATTCCAGTTTTCTTAATGTTTTTAAATTTCTATTTCCTCTTTTTTATTGGACAGTGAAGTATGTAGCAAGCTCTGTAGATGGAAAAATTCTGTCAAAATCTGATGATGGTGTTGAGTTTTCTTTATTTGAAGGTAAATACATGTCTAGAATTACTTTTTACATACTTATGTTGCTCGGACTCTTCAAAAATATTATTTGTCCCTCAAAAGATTGTGCATTTTTGGACTTGACAACATTTTTAGTCTAAGATGCATATATGATATACTACTAATACAATTTGCACCTTTATTAGGTCATATATATCCAGCCATGAAGAAATCTATAAAGACAATGAGAAAAGGAGAAATGGTTGAGTTAACTGTGAAGCCAGCCTGTAAGTTTGATAAACACAACAATAAGTTATAAGTATTATTCATAAGCAAAAAAAAAGAAGAATATTTAATTAAATTTTGTCTAATTATTTTGAAGATTATTTTGGAAATTCAAGTTTTGATGGTGATGGAATTGGAATATTGCAATCATCAAATTCCAATTTGATAATTCATCTTGAGTTGATTTCATGGAAAAGTGTTGTTGATGTTATTGGAGATAACAAAGTTCTTAAGAAGTTAATTAAGGCTGGTGAAGGTTATGATCATCCTAATGAAGGATCCCTTGCAAAAGGTTATTAATTTTCACAAATGTTTTGTTCAATAACTTTATAAAATCAAGAAGATTAAAGTTTGGATATTTTATGTTTTTTAAGTGATCTATATTGGAAAGGTACAAGATGGGACTATATTTGAAAGAAAAGGATCAGATGAAGAACCTTTTGAATATGTATGTTTAGAAGGTAAAGTTTTCTTCTTTGTCTTGTTTCTTTTCAAAAATAAATAAATTATAATGATGTTGTTTGGACCAGCTTGCACGCTGATAGTGCCGAAGTTAGGGTGCTCAAGGGGTTCATTTAAATCCTTTTAATGAAAATCCTAACTTTGCCACTGTTATGTGTTGATCAATGCAGGTCAATTAAATGAAAGTTTAGATAGAGCTATCATGACTATGAAAAAAGGAGAAGAAGCAATAGTGACTATCAACTCAAACTCTATGTTTTATGAGATCAAATTGGTTGATTTCAACAAGGTCTTTTTTTGTAAACAAGGAATTAATTCTAGTTTCAGAATTATCAAACTAATGTTTTTTAAAAATAAACTATTTTTTTTCTATTCATACAGGAGATACCATTTTGGAAAATGGACACAAAAGAGAAAATTGAAGAATGCGATAAAATCAAGAATGAGGGAAATGTACTATTCAAAGATGGGAAGTTTCAATGTGCCTCAAGGAAGTATGAGAAGGAATGTAATAGCTTTTCATTCTTGTTTTTTGTTTTGATTTGCATATAACAATAATTATACGTCTCAATATCAAACAAGTTAGGAATGACTGATGTTATTCCTGTAAGCTGAAGTGTATGTATTGTGAATTCCAGGCCTCGAAATTCATCGAATTTGATCACTCGTTCAATAATGATGAGAAGTGTCGAGCAAATACTTTGCGATTATCGTGTTATTTGAACAATGCTGCTTGCAAGTTGAAGATGGGAGAGCATCAAGAAGCCTCAAAACTATGTAGCAAGGTTTATTACTTACCCTGTTTCCTCTTCACTTTTAAGTCACACTTATGATTAAGGTTCACTATGGGTGTATTTGGGCCGGGCTAAAAAATGTCTCGCTTTTATATGGGTTCCAAAAGTTTTAGTCTAGCTCAATCAAATCATGAGTTGAGTTGGGCCTGTTTAGCATTTTCAAGTCCATATTAATAGCTTTAACTATTGAAAATATTTTTGATCTAATAAATCTCGCTCGTTATATAATGTGAAAACAGGTTATAGAGTATGATCCTTGTAATGTCAAAGCTCTATTCAGAAGGGCTCAAGCATATCTAAGAATCAATGAACTGGAAAGGGCTGAAATTGATATTAAGAAAGCACTTGAAGTTGATCCAAACAACAGGTACACCATATGCCTACCACCTATGTTGCTGCTCGAACTCTTTAAAAATATCATCGAATCCTCTAAAAGTATTGTAATTTTGGAAGATCCAACACATGTTCAACATTTTTTTAGTCTAAGCAACATAGTGTACCACATACATATGTTAATTATTCGATTTCTTGCAATGTTTTCTTCATTATCCCCTCAAAATTTAACATTTAATTTTTCCAGAGATGTGAAGGTGATGTACAAGGAACTGAAGAATAAGCAGAAGCAATATGCACAACAAGAAGTTGAAATATTTAGCACCATGTTATCAAGGTAGGCCAAAATTGAAGACAATTCTTTAGCCAAAAGTTTTATAAATCAAGATGTAAAGTTACAGTAGTAATATTTTCAACTTATAACATTGAATATTTGTTATAAAAAACATTGAGTAATCCAACAACTTATTATTCGTGAGTTAATTTACTCGTAAAATTAGATGTTCAATTAATTCTTCCGCATGAATTTTGGATCTCACAATTTATTGTGCATTTATACCTAGTGCTCTGTTTATTTTTATTTGTCTATTATAATTTAATTTTTTTTTTACTTGTCATTTTTAGCATATTAATAGAAAAATGTGTTCTCTACTTTCATTTTTATTTGTCTATTATTAGAAAAATATCACTTTTCCTTGTATTGTCACTTTTAGCATATTATATTTTTATCAAACTAATTATTCATTTCCTAAATCATTTTTAAAACGTATAACACTATAAATCAGTTAATATTGATGTATATGGCAAAATATTCATATTAGTTTCACAATTAGTTTTGATTGATGATAGAGAAGAAGCTACGTCGAAGGAGAGTGTCCAGAAAGTACTGTAGAGATATCTCATTTATGATAGTACTAGTGACGAAGAGCTCGTGCACTGCACGAGTCCAATATTTATTCATAAATTAATTTTTAATTGATATTCAAATGATTTTAAATTTGAATAAGTTGTATATATTTATATGACAGTAAACATTCATACTAACTGTCAAATGAATACTTGATAAATATTATTAATTTATAATAATTTTGAAGTAATTTTGATTAAATAATTTTAATTTTTTTATTTTAAATAAATCATAAATATTTGTGATAGTAGTAAATCATCTTGCTCTTCTTTCTCTAAAATCTTATGTGAGTGGACATTGTCCTTTATTTTCTAAAAAAATTGAAGAGCAATGTTAAAAATTAGTGTATTTTATTTTCTTCACTTAAAACTTAATCAACATACATAAAAATCATTGTTAATTCATAGAACATTTAGTTATTTTTCTCATAAATTATGTGAAATTTTTTGTATTGTTGCATTACTAATTCGCAACACTAATTTTTAAATTAGAATTTCTATATATAGTTTGTCTCTTAACCAAGTTGCCTCTTAAGTATAAACTTAGTTATTTTGAGGTATTAATAAAAAAAAAAATACTATTTAAGTCTTTAAAATTTTATGAGTATAAAAATATTTTTCTGTTTTAATTTGTTTGTCTAATTTAAATATTATTTAAGTATATCATATATAACTCATTCTTAAAAATTCGAATAATTTAAATTTTGATTGCACTTTAAAATATTTCATTAGGCTAGTCTTTTACATTTCTTTTATTGTTTTTATAAAAAAAATACTTTTGAAGAATATTTCTTTATTAAACTTCAAATAACTTTGTGGAAATTTGTGTGATAAATTGATTTTTTACTCACTTTGGGTTTTTTTTTTTTTTTTTTGATTATTGTGGATAAAATTTATTCTATTATTGAAATTCTTGCATATAATAATTAGTTAGTGCTAACATAAATATAAATTGCTTCAAATCTTCCGGTTACTATGCAATGCTGCATGCCAGCAACCTCTTCAAAATTAAACACATGTGAAGTAGGCCCCATACTCTCAAGATAGTAGTGATTGTTTTGTCTAATTTGAAAAAAGTAGGTCAATAGCATAATAAAGTACAATAGATTAGTAGCAAAATAATTACAAAATACCAATACTACCCCTATGCCAAGCAGGCATGTTGACGGGGAGGAGCTTGCCTTGTGCAAACTCCCATAAGAGAATTTATATAACGAATTATTAGTACTGCAAACATTTATTTGGCAGCATCCATCATCTTTATTATTATAGCAATAATTATGTGTAGCTTGTTTGGTTGGTAAATATTTAATTTTAATATAAGGATCAAGTTAAATAAATCACTACTTTTCATATTAATGGATGGTACAACAAATTATGAAATGAACAAAAGTTGCATTGAACTTGTAAAACTTCCCATAGAGTATATAATTATAAGGGGGAGACTGTAAACTATTCATGTAAGTCAACGATAAACGTGTCCAATTAAACGTTAATTTCAATAGTGACTCTTTTTCAAATTTTTGTTTTCAGTTTCCTTAGATCTAGTTCCTTTTAACCTCATGACTTCATTTTAATTTAAAAAATAATATTTTCTTTTATCTCAATATATTATAAGTGAGAGGACAATATGAGAGAAAAGTAAGACTAAAATGATTTGGAGTTTGGATATATGAAGAAAAGATGTGTCAATGAAGAGGTACAACATGTTGGATATCACAAGTACAAAGAAAGGTAGAAATAGATCGAAAAATATATTTGAAATAGGTGATTAGATAAGACATAACACAGTTTCAAATTATCAAGATGGTGTATTAGGTAGAAGAATAATAGGTACAAAGTGTTGTCTTGATTTTTGAATGGTGTAGTCGTTTTTTTTATAGTGTTTTATTTTAAATTCCATCATCATCTTCTATTATTTATTATATTTAGATTATCACATTATATTATAATTTCTATTATTATCATTTTTTTTATTATTATTATAGGTCTAAAACCAGCCACGTGATTGAGAAATTTACCAACATTTTCAGTCCCAAGTCCCAACTACCTCTTCTTTGAATTTTCTTTCACCTACCAAAACTCCGAACGCAAATCATACTTGTATAAATCTCAAAGAAAAACATAAAAAAAACAAATCTCCCATCAATGGCTTTATTTTTATTTCTAACTTCAATAGCCCTAATTTTCGTAGCTCATAAACTCTACCACCGTCTCCGATTCAAATTACCACCAGGTCCACGGCCGTTACCGGTGGTCGGAAACCTGTACGACATAAAACCAGTGAGATTCCGATGCTTCGCCGATTGGGCCCAAACATACGGCCCAATTTTCTCAGTATACTTTGGTTCACAGCTAAACGTTGTGGTAACAACAGCTGAATTAGCTAAACAAGTATTGAAAGAAAATGATCAGAATTTAGCAGATCGATTTAGAACTAGACCTGCTAATAATTTGAGTAGAAATGGGATGGATTTGATTTGGGCTGATTATGGGCCTCATTATGTGAAAGTAAGAAAGCTTTGTAATCTTGAACTTTTTACTCCAAAAAGACTTGAATCTCTTAGACCTATCAGAGAAGAAGAAGTTACAGCCATGGTGGAAAATATTTTCAATGACTGTACTAAGCCTGGTATGTTAATTTTATTTTATCTCATATACGTACTAATTTTGAAGGTAGATTCATATGATACGTTATAAAATGTTATATGTCAAAGATGAAGCTTTATTTGTTGTCACCATATATAACCTATACGTCACGGGTGCAAGCCATGAAATCAACTGTTGAGGCTTGCGTTACGTAGACTGTCTACATTACATGGGGGTGTCCAGAGGCGAATCTAGGATTTTTCGAATATGGGTGCACCAAGAAAAATGTATTAAGTGGAAATTCATCCGAATATGGGTGCACCAAGAAAAATGTATTAAGTGGAAATTGATCCTCAGTCCTCAAAGTCAAAAGCTCAACATTTAACCATGTGGACCAACTAGACTTTTTATAGTACGGGTGCAAGAATATAATATTATACAAATGTTAGAAAATATATACATAAAATATCTAATTTTATGAAGAGACCATGGGTTCGGTTGCCCTATTTTTTGCACCTAAATTCGCCACTGGGGGTGTCACCTTCCCTGTATTGTACAAAAATGCCAGATACTTTGTGTCCTAGGTTTTACCTATTTAGATAACTTTTCTAGTATAATAAACTTGGAATGTGCATTATATATCAAATTAAAGTTATGTTCAATTTATTCCAATCTGCGTGTAAGTGCTAATTAATGCTTAATAATCTGCAGATAACACCGGTAAAAGCCTGTTGATGAGAGAGTACTTAGGATCAGTAGCATTCAACAACATTACAAGGCTAACTTTTGGTAAAAGATTCATGAACGCAGCAGGTGAGATTGATGAACAAGGCCAAGAATTCAAGGGCATTGTATCTAATGGCATCAAAATCGGTGGAAAACTTCCCTTGGCAGAGTATGTTCCATGGCTCCGTTGGTTTTTCTCAATGGAAAACGAGGCACTCGTCAAACACTCTGAACGTAGAGACCGGTTAACAAGAATTATCATGGACGAACACACTTTGGCTCGCAAACAAACTGGTGATACTAAGCAGCATTTCGTCGATGCCTTGCTTACTCTTCAGAAGCAGTATGATCTTAGTGATGACACGGTTATTGGCCTCCTCTGGGTAAGTACAACTTGTATCTTGTACGTGTGCATGTCAGTGTGTTTATCTGGTAAAAGAGCTTAATGTTTCATCCTATAAAGTCACGAAGTTAGCTTCAATTGGTTAAATAACTATAATTGGGGCTATAACTTAGTTTCGGACAGAGACTATGCAAGTACATTTATACGTCTGTGACATGATAAAGAACGAACCATCTTTTGAGAATGAATCTCTGACAAGATAGAGAACTAACACTATGAAAATGCTATATGTATATTGAGTACATTATGTGTCTGTGACATGATAAAGAAGGATCCATATTTGAAAGTATGTCTATGACATGATCAAGAACTAACAGTATGAAAATGTGCATATGTGTGCAGAGTATGCAATGATAATTTGTCTATGACATGATAAAGAATGAACCATCTTTTGGAAAATGTGTCCGTGATATGTCTAAGAATGAACAATTTGAAAATGTATTTATGTATACCAAGAATACAAGTACATTGATGTGTCTATGATATGAGTAAGAACGAACAATATTTGGACATTAGATAAAGAACTTTGGAAGGATATTGTATATTATGTTAGCCCAAGGATTTGAAAAGGTTAGGATTTTGGGTATGATGATTGATATTTATGTTGATGTGGTTTCAACATCAACAACATACCCAGTGGGGTTTGGGAACGGTAGACCATACCCCTACCTCATGAAGGTAGAGAGGTTGTTTCTTAAGGACCTTTGGCTCAAGTGCAGCAAATCAATGTTTAGAATATAGGACTCAATGAACTGTCTAGCATTTAGTTTTTGCATAATCATACAAATTGAATCAATCATTCTCATTCATATTAAATGTTTGTACATGAAATTGTGCAGGATATGATTACAGCAGGAATGGACACAACAACCATAACAGTAGAATGGGCAATGGCAGAGCTAGTTAGGAACCCAAGGGTGCAACAAAAGGCTCAAGAAGAGCTTGACAGGGTAATTGGATCGGACCGAATCATGTCAGAAACTGATTTCTCTGGACTTCCTTACCTTCAATGTGTAGCCAAAGAGGCTCTAAGGTTGCACCCACCAACTCCCCTAATGCTTCCACATAAGGCCAGTGCTAGTGTCAAAATCGGCGGTTATGATATTCCTAAGGGAGCCATTGTGCACGTGAATGTTTGGGCTGTGGCTCGTGATCCAGCAGTGTGGAAGGACCCATTGGAGTTCAGACCAGAACGCTTCCTTGAGGAAGACGTTGACATGAAGGGACACGACTATCGGCTACTACCATTTGGTGCAGGAAGGCGTGTTTGCCCTGGTGCACAACTTGCTATCAACTTGGTCACTTCTATG